>SNQJ01S0019392.1:8743-78270 GCA_010110895.2 Picea sitchensis
CAATAGTTATTGTTCAAGGGAAGTAATGACTTCCAAAGGTAGCTACAACTTCCAAATGTAAAGGGAGGGATAAACCTCCAAGAGGAAGATACAATCCTCCAATATCAAGAGAGGGTTTAACTCTCCATCCTTTCCAATTCCTTCCACCCAAGAATATATGAGAGATAATAAAACTTTACATTAAATCATCACCATCAACCAACCATCACATAGAACCTGATAATGATTCATGAGAATTATTCAATTTATGCAATTCTTCAATTATTTAAATATTCTAATACTATAGATAATATTACTCAATGTATTCTCTGAAACTTCTCCAAGTTTCACTCCTTGAATCCTCCCCAAAAAGAAGTTATAGAGAGAATAGTCGACCTTGTTCAATTCTGGTTTATTCAAGAGACCGAACTTGTACAACATGCCCCATGCTTAATATTTAACATCAAATTATAAAACTCACACACAAGAAACTAAAGTTCGTACTATTTCCAATTCAATTTGTCCCACTTCATTTGGATTCTCTATGAAGAAGTTATGACTGTTTTACCCAGAACACATGTTTATTGACTAGCTTCAGGACTGGTAAAAAACCCTATATTCCACATAGTGTATCTCCATAATTATAGCGAATCAAGAACTAAAACTTTTACCACAGGTACCTTGATATGTCTTATCAATACCATAGAAATTTCACCATATGAATGGATTCTAGAAAAAAAGTTATAGCGAAAATAGTAAGATGACCTGAAAATAACATACCTTAGAACACATCACCAAAAGACTTTATCCTCCCTTGAAATCCGACCTTTACTTTTGTTTTCCTCTGAAATTCAACTTTTATATCAAATGAATGTATAATGATATTTATTTATACCATTTATGTCACTTCCTTTTAACATTAGGGCCGACCTGACACTTTGTTATTTTGTAATTCTTTTCTTTAATTATCTTTAGCGCCTACATGTACTTCCTTCTTCAATTCACTTTGTCATCTTCAAAAATTCATATCTCCTCAACCATGAGGAACCATGTGATGTGCCACATACCACTAGAAACAACATGATGTATACTATCCATCCATGGGTGTATTATATGCATGTGCATTGTCCTTCATGTCCAAATACCTTCATCAATATTGTGGTCCAAAACCCATGACTATGGTTGACATCAATGGCAACAACGAATCTTCCAACATGCATAACTCTAACATAAATGGTTGCTTACACATGGTGCAAAATTAGAGGCATAATCAGATAAATTCATGCCTAGGATTGAATATCAAAGTAATGGAACATGGAAGAACTTGTAGAATTTTATTGATGCAATAAATATCTATAGGACAAGTAATGGAAAGTGGAATTGGATTTCAAGAACCATGTAATTATTCAATATGAAGATTTTTCCAAATAGTGTCAAAGTTTGGAGGAACCTTCCCAGACGATAGAGGTGAGTGCCAAAGGTGTTTGGTTGTGTAATGAAGAGTGTATATGGTCATTACAATGCCTATGCATAAGTATAAAGGCACATTTTAAGTACAATTACTTGGCAAAGTAAAAATAGGTTGAGCTTATCAACATGGCATTGTTAATAAGTAGGGGACCACTTTAACATAGAGTGTTGTGTGAAAGGATTTCTAGCAAGAGATTAATTTTCCACAATGAGTATTGTGCGGGTCTATTTTATATATTAATACCAAGGCCCATTGGACATGGAAGGAGTTCAAGCTTGTGAAGTTGGATGGAGTATCAAAGAACTGCAAAGGAAAGTGCAGGGCAAGTGATGCAAGAATGAAAACGGTCTAAAAAAGAGTAGAGAGATATTAGTATTCTGCTGTATAGAGCCTGAATGAATTAAAAAGGAAGGTCAATATATATTTTCACATAAGGTATGAATCCAACAAGTGAAGAATGTCATTGCATGCACAAGGAGTAAGGAGGACTCCATATACTTAAAGGTATAAATATAATGAAGGCTACAAAGATTGCTACAAGAGAAGGAAAACGAATATCATGAGATGAGTTGTGACTCATGGATGGATGAGTCAGATCTATGTGCAAGTATGTGAACACATGATAATAAATTGTTAGATATGATCTAACAATTTTGTATAAAAGTACCACAAAGCAAGAAAATTGTCTCTATTATCAGAGTTCACAAAAAATGTAGGGTACAAGTACAATGGAGGAGTGTAGAATTCAATTTGGAGCAGAGTGGTCTTGAGTGGCCAAGTAGTGCTTCACAGTGAATCACTTAATGAAGTGAAGAGAGGTATGTAAAAATGAGAAAATTCATGGATGGAAAAGAGTATCAGAAAGATGACATAAAAAGAAAAATTTCAAAATGTTGAAATTCCAATCAATGACAATGGTATTCCAATATGGATTTGGCCAAGGAAATGGGGAGTGACTAATTAGATTGCAGTGCTAATATTCATATGGAATAGTCCATATTACAACACTATGGATATTGAGAACTATTTATAAAAGATGTTGGGATAGATTTTCTTGGAATATGGGAAGCAATTGTGAAATGACATCACTAGTGGATCTAGTGGTTCGAAATGCAAAATGGCCAACTGAGGCTTGGCTAGCAGGTGTAGAATAGGGGCCATTGGTGCACAATTAAGAAAAATAGTAGTGCATAGGGAAGCAAGGGTCTACAAGAATTCAAGGGCAATCATCTACAACAACAAAACTAAATAAATAAATAAATTTGAAATAGATATGCATTGTAGTGCATGATAGAATTGATGCATGACACATACAATAAAAATAGGATGCATGTTCATGAAATATACATATATGAAATGATGATGCTATGATATTCAATAAAACTAATGATGGATTGTATATCCAAGAAAAATGATTATAGCATGATGATATTATTGCTTATAGAATCCATCCATATGAAGAAAGATGAGGATGATGGGAATGTTGATCAAGATGTTGGTGAAGGGAGCCTGTGAGCTTCTACCAAGCACCAATTGATCAGGTAGCATAAAGTAAATTGATAACAACCATACATGTATGCAATTGGGGTTGCTTATATTGCATAGAATAATGCAAGAAATTGAGGTAAGAATTCCCTTAGTTAAGTTTTCAATATTTGAATCAATGAAAAGGAAGGGGGCCTTGATTATGAAAATATTATTCTTTGCTTGAATGCGTTTATGAGAAATTAATTGCATATTGTGTTATGTTGGTTATGATATCATAACCAAGACAAGACATGATACATATTCCCACGGTAGCAATGAATGGAATGTATATATGGTATTATGGAATCAATGCAAGGATGCATTTGGTAAATGTGGCCATGGATAATGGCACATTGGTAATAATTGACTACATTATGAAAAGTTTGAGTGTTGATAATGCAAGTGTGAGGAATGATGGTTACATTCCATTTAATATGAACAATAGTTGGAAGTGGTGAAATTTTTAGATTAATATAACTCTAAAAATCACTTCATGGATTGAATGCATATGTTGTGGTGGGTGATAGTCTCATTCTAGATAATATGATTAATGGTTGAATCCAATTTAAAAAAAAGAAGAAGAAGTGAATAATGGCTGAAAGTAATTGAATTGCTGGCAAATTACAATTCTGAAATAATTTCATGATTTGTTGGAAATATCCATGAGTGCTAACAATATTGTTTCCATGCAAGAAATTTGAGAAATTACAGGAAGATTGGTCTTGGATATGGCAGCGATGTAATCCCATAAAGAAGACCAATATCTACAGTTGCAAGAGCCAAACATATTGAGTAGAAAAACTCATGCATGGAAACTTTATTTACATGTATATAACATATCTGAGAAATTAATGATTGTAAATTGTTATAATATGTTAACAATATGTTTGGCTGAATTAAAGTAAGAAAAATTGCATGAATAATGGTCTTGGACATGGAAATAGTGTAATCCCATAAGGAAGACTGATGTCTGTTGTTGCAAGAGCTAAACATCCTGAGGATAAATCTTGTGACTGGGAATCTTAGTCTCCTATGTGTAAAACAAAATTGGAAATTAATATGTAAAATTACCATGATGATATCTCATTTTGACTGTATGTGTGTAATATATATGAGATGATGGCTATTAAAGTTGGAAATCCTAGAAAGGACACTACTGTTATGAAATGGGATACCTATGATTGCCACAAGTTACAATTTTTTCAGTGAAGAACCTGGTAGTGAATTAGCGCTTCCCTTGTGCAATACCACCTTGGAAAATGGTGGATCGCTTGAGGGATTGTGAAACAATGAAGGGGATTCTTAAGCTTGGAGAGTGAGGATGGAAAGGGGGAGGGAAATCCATAATGTATATGACATAGTGGTTAGAATCAAGAGGCTGTGTCAGAAAGGAACAATGAGCTAAATTCTTGTTGTGGTTGCTTGTGAAATAAAACATCAACCATATGAATACGTGATTGTAATCATTGAGTTAATTATGCTAAAATATGGGATTAATTGTTGTTCAATGTGTTTTAATTTTTCCCTTATTCCTTGTTGCTTGTTATTCCTGAATGACATCTCTACATCTGTGTTTTTATGGGACTTCATGCTTTAATGTTCTTGTCTATTCATCACTATGTATGGTTAAGTTGATTGTGATGTGTTTTGGTTGTTATTGGGCAATTGCATAAGATTGTATGTCACAATTGTGTATTTTATTTCCACCAGAGATTTGTTAAGATATTGTGCAGGAGGCACAATTGCAACTATTTGAAAGTTGGAGATTCCATTATCACTATTGGAGTTCCTGGAGCCACAACTTAGAGACTTCTTGTCCGGCCTGACACTGGAACCCTGGACGAGAAGTGGTATATCCCGAAGGAATGAAATGCAAAGAAGGGATACACCTCCTTGGGTTGTGCAGGTTGAGGGGAATGGGAGTTTGTTGGTTGGAATTGTTGTGGGAATCAATAAAGTATAAAAGATATTGCAACTAGAGTTCTTGGAGCCACAACTCAGAGACTTCCTGTCCGACCTTGTATTGGAACCCTAGAAGGGAAGTGGTACAACCTAAAGGACTGTAGTGCAGAGAATGGGTACACTTCCTTGGGTTGTGGAGGTTGAGGGGAATGAGAGTTGTTGGTTGGAATTGTTGTGGTAATTTACAGAGTGTGAAGAATATTGCAGCTAGAGCCAGAGGAAGGTGATGTAGGCTGCGAAAAAAGTGAAGGACTTATGGTTGGAAAATTGCTTCCAGAATGATGAATTGTGAAATTATCTTATGCAGGATTGGGATAGGGAGCCTAAGTATCTATGGGTTTTTGTTTTTGGGTCAGAGTGCATATGTATGTATATTTCTTTGGGCCAGGGTGCCTATATATCTATGATATTTTTGGGCCAAAGAGTCTATGTAATTTTGTTTAGGATGGAATTCCCATGTGATGTTGGGCCATGGAGCCTATATGATTGATTAATGGCCTGTGAGCCATACTTGTAAAGTGAATGAACACTTGTAGGGTGTTGTGCGCCGAGGACAATGCAAAAACAAGGGGGAGGGGATGTAACATCCCCAGTTTTAAACCCCACAAATTATAATGTAATTGTATAAATGCAATTTAGGCTAGTGAACTGATGTGTTGGGGTAAAGAGCTCGTATTGGTTTAATATTACCAGGGGTCAAATGGTATATTATGCGCATTGAAATAATTAGTCAAAATAATAATCGCTGGCTTCAATACAAAAGAGATGAAGAATGATGGGGGGATATGATTCCACAAGAGAGATGGGCCCCAAGGGAGAATTACTCATGGGTATTAATCCAACCCACATTCCTGAATTATTATTATTATTATTATTGTGTAAATATTTTGTTTGTTGTTGAGTGTTCCTAAATCGAACCATCAAACTCATGTAATAGGGTGGGTGTGAGGAGTCACATCCCATAGTTATTGGAAAGCATGGGTAGGAGTAAAATCAACTTGGGGAAGAGTGTAAGTTAAGTCAAGCAAGCAAGAAAACAAAGAGAGGAAATTTTTATGGCCAAGAGGGAAATGTTTGGGGACAATCACGTTTTTTCATGGAGAGCAATTTTTACTTGCATATTTTGGACAACAAGAGAGGAGATGAGTGTTGGGAAGAACACCAACCATATTGGGATTGAGGGAAACCATTGTTGGGCTATGTTTTATGTTGAGAAAGAGGCTTGTGTGCCTATAAATAAGGTTATAAGTTGGTGAAGCACTTTTATGTTGAAAAATGGACTCAAGAGCCTTGTGAGGGCTGTTGTGAGCATTCCTAGAATAGATTGAAAGTTTTATAGTCAACCATATGCATTGGAGCCCTGGAGGGAAGTGGGAAGGCCTAAGGGACTATGTGCAATGAAGGGGGATCCCATTCCTTGGGTTGTGCAGGTTGTGGGAAAACATATTGGAGCCTGGGTTTTGGAGCTGTTGTGTGTGGAGAGCAAATAACTAGGGTGACAAATCTCCTTGTGGATTCATAGCCTCATCTCGAGGGTGGCTTTCTTTTGAAAGAAAATGAGCAGTAATGCCTATGGTTGGAAGGTTCATCCTTTGTATGCATCCGATTGGTTATCTATTAACAAATAAGTTCTCTGTTGTGTTTATCATGATATTCCATTGTGTAAATGGTTTATATGGATCCCATGTGTTTGTTGTTTGCTTGAGAAGTTGCATTCATGTTTTAATATATGTTGTTAGATACATTTAGAACTATGGTATCAATCAAATGATTAAATTGTATGTGATATGTAGCTGATAAGCTACATGAAGTTAATAAGCATAAAATCTTAATTTTAAATGTGTATTCTACATGTATGTTGCTCAACTGCTGGTTGGGTATGTTACATAACCCTTGACCTCTGGGGGAATATTCCAAGGAATAATCCAACGACTTAGTAATATTCTCCTACCAATGCACCACGATTATTGTTTTTTATAACAAACACAAAATATATATTTAAGTTGTAACCAAACAACCCAATCATATAGGGGGGCTAGGTGGCTTGCTTTTGAAAGAAAACAAGCAGCAATTCCTATGGCTGGGAGGTTCATCCTTTGTATGCAACCGATTGGTTATCTATTAACAAATAAGTTCTCTGTTGTGTTTATCATGATATTCCATTGTGTAAATGGTTTATATGGATCCCGTGTGTTTGTTGTTTGCTTGAGAGGTTGCATTCATGTTTTAATATATGTTGTTAGATACATTTAGAACTATGGTATCAATCAAATGATTAAATTGTATGTGATATGTAGCTGATAAGCTACATGAAGTTAATAAGCATAAAATCTTAATTTTAAATGTGTATTCCACATGTATGTTGCTCAATTGCTGGTTGGGTATGTTGGGTATGTTACATAACCCTTGACCTCCAGGGGAATATTCCAAGGAATAATCGAACTACCTAGTAATATTCTCCTACCAATGCACCACGATTATTGTTTTTTATAACAAACACAAAATATATATTTAAGTTGTAACCAAACAAACCGAGCATATAGGGGGGTCAGGTGGCGGACCTAGCCCTATATAAACCCAACACCCGACCTTCGTATGACATGGAAATGCATGCCAATTTGTAGAGGAGATGCATAGAATTTCGTGCCAAGTGAATATTTTCCTTGTTTTGCATGAAATATGTGTTCCTATTTAAGATTTGCCTTGTTTTGTGTGCTATTGAGTTCTTTGAGAGAAGTATATAGTGTTTATACTCATTTTTCTCATAATTCTGAGAGAAATCTGATGGTGATGTCTAATTTGTGTTAAAGTGATGTGTATGTAGATCTTAGTCCAGTTTGTCATGTATGAGACCCATAGTTTCATTATACATGCAAAAGGGGGTCTTTAAGAACTTGTTCAAAACATAGTCATGTTTATAGTCATTTTTCTCAGAATTTCGTGAGGAATTTAGTGGTAACGTCTTTTTCTAGGTTTGAGTAGTAGAATTGAAGGGTGTATTCAAATTTTCCATTGTAAGTCATCATTGTATCAAGTGTTTGAGCATTAATATAATGGTCTCACTGTTTGGAAGTTTACTCAGAGACGTAGCCCAAGATGGGTGAACTCTGTGATCAAACTGTGTAATGAGCCTTGTTAATTGTTGTCTTTATTTCTCTCTATTTTGGCATGTTTCTTTCCGCAAGTTATTATCATTTGATGAAGTTTATGGATGAATACACATTTTCACATGATATTTTGCAAATAGTCAAGACGATCTTAATTTCCTGAATCTGGTCGGATGTTTAGTGTCTTCTTAAGAACTAATTGACATCTAAGGATTTTTGGATCATGTGGTATCAGATATGGTTTTGACGTGTATTTGCAAGTGAATGCTTACGAGGTCCAAAACTCAATCTTGGTGACAGATCGTTTGAGAGTACATTCCTGAGATTGGTTCGAGGCATGCGTTTCGAAAGCATAAACGACTTCAACAAAAGACACAAATTCTTCTAATCCAAATCCTTTTGGTATTGAAGAGGTATTATTTTCTGCGTTCATGGCAATGAAGGCCACGGTGGAAGAAATGAACGAGGATCAAAAGAAGGCCAAAGGAACTAGTGGTAAAGGTAAAGGAAAACCACATAACTTCGAGAAACAGTCGAGGAAATCACATAACTTCGAGAAGTAGTGGAAGGAAAAAGATGAAGAGAAGCCTACATGTTCTCATTACAAGAAGGAAGGATATGAGGAGGCGACACGTTAGAAGTTGCATCCAGAGAGGCTACCAAATAATTTCAAGGACAAGGGTAAACAGAAGGCCACAACCATAGTTCAAGATCGTGGATCAGATTCTAAAGTTACAACTATGGGTGTTAAAGGCATATTTTCTGTTGCTAGTTCTAGTTCACATACTTCTTCTTCAAAGGTTAATGTAATCCCTGATGGAAGGAAACGAAAATAACTGTTTCATTTATGAGTTATCTCAAAGCACACTAAGATTGATACACTTGTTGATAGTGGATCACAAGTAAATCTTATTTTAGAACAAGTTGTTCAGAATTTGAGATTGGAAACTAGGCCTCATCCAAGACCGTATCCTTTGGGTTGGATTTGTGATAATGCTTAGTTACAGGTAATTAAGAAATGCAAGTTACAATTTGAGATAACATCCAATTTCATTGATGAGGTAGAGTTATACGTGGTTCCACTTGACATTTGCGGGATGGTTTTGGGAAGTCCATACTTGTATGACATGAAGGCCATTTTCTACAGGGAATAAAAAAAGTATCATCTTTTCAAGGATGGGATTGAGTTCATTGTGAGAGCTCATCAGATGAAGACTAATTTGACTGTTGTCACTATAGGGCACGTGAAAATGCTAGTTAATGTTAGTATCCAGGATCCAGATTTACAACCTACGGTTGAAAGTAAAATAGATCCTTTGGTTGATGTTGTTCTTGTTAAGAAGGACACATATGTTGATGGTTCATTCTCTTTCACATCTATATATTCAATTTTTTTGTTCAATTTGTTACTAATTAGTGGAGTATGTTTAGTAGATGCATCAATGAATGACAAATTTTGTGAATTTAAGGGAATGGTTAACTTGGTCAACAATGTTGTTTCAGTCTTCATTATTATTGTGATGATTCAGGTTCCCATTATCCAAGCAGGAAGGATGGATGATACTAGACAAGTGAGGCAAAAGTATCCTCACTTCATTTATGAATGATCGATACTTTTGGAGGTCCAAAAGTTCTTTAGTGGGGAGGTGTGATCTAGGAGGATCTGAAATGCTTAAAAAATGTTCTTCTCAAATGCTAATGAAAATGACTCCATTGCATAGAGCTCAAAGAGATTTTTCCAACAATGCATGAATCACCTCAAACAAACATTGTATGAGAAAGTTATGGTCATTTGAAGTTTTCAAGAAAATGACAAAATATGGGTGCCACATGGTAGGCCCACAGGATGCCATGTGGCCATATGTACAATTGACATGGTGACATCATGATGAAATCATCAAGATGACATGACAGCACGAGAGGCTGCCACGTGCCACTCAAATTTGGCATTTTTGACACCCATGTGGGCCAGTAAAAATGTGCCACGTGTCATCCATATGATGACATGGCAGATACAATCAACAAGGTTACGTGACATCCATATGATGATGTGGCAGATAGGTGGCAGGTGATGTTCCAATGACTGGGCAGGTGATGTAGGTAGTGATGTGGTGGCACATGGGCCAATTAGTGGCCACCACATGGCAACACTGAATTGGACAATAATGGCTAAAGAGTATAAAATCTATTGGATTGAATGGGAATCGAACCCATGACCTCCGAGGGAATATTCCAATGACTTAGTAATATGCTCCTACCAATGTGCCATGGTTATTTCTTGTTATAACAAACAAATAATATATATTTAAGTTGTAACCAAACAACCCGAGCATATAGGGGGTCGGGTGGCCAACCTAGCCCTATATAAACCCAACGCCTGACCTTCGTACGGCATGGAAATGTGTTCCATTTTGTAGGGAGATGGATATAAGTTCATGCCAACTGCTTATTTTCCTCATTTTGCATGCAAGAGGTGTTCATATTTTAGATTTGCCTTGTTTTGCATGCTATTGAGTTCTTTGAGAGAAGTATAGAGTGTTTATACTCATTTTTCTTAGAATTCTAAGAGGAATCCAATGGTGATGTCGATTATGTGTTAAAGTGTTGTGTATGGATATCTTAGTCCATTTTGTCATGTATGAGACCCATAGTCACTTTATAGGTGCAAAAGGGGGTCTTTAAGCACCTGGTTAGAACATAGTCAAGTTTATATTCATTTTTCTCAGAATTTCATGAGTAATTCAATGGTAACCTTTGTTTCTAGGTTTGAGCAGCACAACTAAAGGGTTTCTTCAAATTTCCATTGTAAGTCATCATTGTATCAAGCGTTTGAGTATTAATAGAGTGGTATCACTATTTGAAAGTGGACCCAAAGACGTAGCCCAAGATGGGCGAACTCCGTTATCAAACTATGTAATGAGCCTTGTTAATTGTTGTCTCTATTTATCTCTATTCTGGCATGTTTATTTCCACAAGTTATTATCACTTGATAAAGTTTATGGATAAATACCCGTTTTCACATGATATTTTGCAAATAGTCAAGATAATCTTAATTTCCCGAATATAGTCGGATGTTTAGTGTCTTCTTAAGAACTAATTGACATCTAAATATTTATGGATCACTATTTATTAAACAAAAATTAAGTGAGGTGACTTAATTAACACTATGCCTGCTTTTCAATATTCATATGAGCATAACTTGACTAAAATCGTTTTCCTCCTAGACAATGATTGCTATTATAACCAAATTAATATATGCGTATATATTTGTTTGTTTACATGCAGGTGGCCAAAAGGATTTATCAAAGCATATGAGTTAGAGAATGCTCTAGATACTTGGTGATTACTATGCAATACTCAATTAATTAATACAATTGTTGTAAGTAATAAACAAACATTGTTGAGGCTTGAACATGCCACACACTAGCTTAATCCAATTAATTCAGGAAATAAGCTAAGGGTGTTTTCTTGTAGGAGAAATCCAAATGCTCAAACAATGCATAACGGAAATACATTGCTAGAATTGAAGAATGCATGGTTGTAGCATGCTATTCATTGCAATGAGTTCACACAAATCAAATGGAATAGTTGTAGCTAATGGCCCACACAACATTCAAGCCATAATTTCTATACCAACAATAGAGCCAAGGGATTACGATGCCAATCCAAGATATTTACTGTGACCTGCAAAGTACACAAGAAAAATATCAAAACCAATGTCAAGCAATTGAAGGATTGAGTTTTAGATATCAACCAATAATGCTATGGAATTGTGGCAGCATTAATTGATCAATTTAAGGCAAGATTTAAGCTATACAATGTGGTTTTCCTAGTAAGAAAGAATGAAATTAAACCCAAGAATGCAATGAAATGAAATGGTGTTGGAATTATTTACCATTGGAGCATAATGAATTAATCAAATCTATACAATCACACAACAATTAACCACACCATTGACATAGAGATTACCTGGAAACCCAAATGAGAAAAATAAAAATTTATGGCTTATATTTATGATCGAGAATTATTGCAAACTAGAGCTTTACACTCTCTATTATATATTTCATGTATTCCTACTCAATGGAGGTATTGTTGCATATTTTTTTGGTTCAAAGACAATCTTTGTTCACCATGGGTAGGCTCAAAATCCTTTGACGTCCTCTAATCTATGAACATATTTCTCCATTTTGGATCCTCAATGATTTCTACTACTACTCCCTTCTTCCCAAGCTTCCATTTTCTAATTCCATCTCTTAGGTTGTTTTTGTTGAAATTCCCTCAATCTTGGCACCTAGGTACTTTTCCAACTAGTGATTTCCTTGCTATAAATCAAATTAGCAACTCACAAAACATAATGCACTTGCTGGAATAATTAACTCAAGTAAATATAGTAGAAGCAATATTAGAAACAAAAATCTCATACACAATACACAAAGATATTATGCCCATCAACTAATCTTATCATTCAAATAACTTCAAATCTTACAAGGGCTCCCTTACTGGGAAAATGACCCACAGAGAAATAAAAAAAACTTTAGATATCACTCGCAAAACCTAGAAACTCCTGGTCAGTTGTACAATCTCAAACTTTCACGTTTCTCAATATGTACACGCCTTTCCTTAAGAAAACTCACGTATACATGCTTGCTGCCACTAAAACCCGCATACATGTGCACAAAGACTGTACGACAAACTTTGTACAATGCGACCCTATTGCTACAACTCTAATTTGTTGAAACCCACTTGCAACTGCCTTTGTTCTCTCTTCTCCTTGACCTGTACCAATCTCTAGATGGAAGTCCTTCTCCACCTATCCAAGATCTCCTTGAATCACAATCTTTCACGATCCAACCCTCTTGAGAAAAAGTCATTCTCTGATCTCTAAAAGTATTTTCTCCTTTACCCTAGCCTTGCTTTTATAATCTTGAGTTATGACCTAACCCTAATCTCCAAAGTGATTGACAGTTGAGATTAGTTCTCACATAACTTGAGATCAATGGCTAATATTTAATTCACCAATGCTAATAACTTTAGCATTTCATTAAATAAACTCAACTAATTAATAAAATAACTTTACTATAATAATCCCTTTAATCAAAGTAAAGTATCAAGGTAGAAGGCTTTTGATGACTTCCACACGTCTAGACACTTAGACATGTGCGGAAGTGCATGCCTGATGCTACAAACACCAATAGTTTTTCCATCAATCAAGCAATCCTCTATTATAATGCTTCCTTGGAATGCTAACCGTTGTTGGTTCATTTCATCTTCTTCCGGAGTCAAGATGAAACCCTTGACCTTATTTGAAGACTTCATAAAAAAAATCGGATCACTCACACATTGTGATCAAAGATCAACACACCAATGTTTATGTGGTTAAAACTCTAAAAAATGGAAATAGTTTGTGACCCTAGGAAATATGATCACTTGAGGCAATTGACGAAAAACAATAGTTTACGTGAAAATCTGTCACAATTTATCATCGACAAATGACCCTCCATGCTCTTTAAATAGAGACCATGGACCAATTGGGTACTAAGCCATAGATCAAGTGTCATTTATATCAAGGAGATATTTGAACCATTGAATCACTTATATGTAGGACATGATTTTGACCATCGTATTACTAAAGTACAAAAGCACACAAAATAAACACATTAAAATCACATTGTAAACTAACATTATATTAAACCGAGTTGACCTCAACTAACTCCTAGAGTCAAAATATCTTTATCCCTCTTTAGGAACCAACAACTTAAAATAACATTGAAAAATTTACAAAGTGACAAAAGAAAAGGATAGAAGCGTTAAACCTATCCTCAAAAAATACTAAGTGGAAATTCATGAAATTACTCTCTCAATAGTTTGGACCCCAAAAATAATCTATGAAAATCTCAAAATACGCTTTTGAAAGGTATTTCAATAAAAAAAAATTAAAATTATTTAAACCTTCCCTAACTATGTATGATAGTTTGAATGACTATTCAAACAATCCATAAAATCCAAATGAATGACATGAATTATTGAATCACACATCCATTCTAGAAATCATCTTATGTTAATGATCCTTCTAATTACTTTCTCTCAACTTACCAAAAACTTCATATGGAATAATTTAAACACTTGAGTGACCCGTAATTGGTGTTTTAATAAATCCTTCATACTACACAACCTACATCAAATGGGTTCATTTTTTTAACTCCATACTCTGCACTTTGTTACTCTACTTCAATGCCCATAGCTTGGTATGCTACTCAATAATCCTACAAAGCCCCTTACATATCCCCATGCACAGATTTTACCATAAAGTTAAAGGTAACAAACCCTCCAAAAACTTCAGAGATAACAACCCTCCAAAAACTTCAGAGATTCCCATAGAGTCAAAAGTAACCACCCTCCAAACAATGATCGGTGCAATACAAAACCAGATTGATCAAATGTGACAACTAACGTGTATGAGTAACTATTGCAACATCCCTGTCAATGTGTGGCTGCTAGGATTCAAGCCCATATATCCAACAATGTGCCATGGGTGCAAACATATCAATTTTCTTAGTTATATGGGTAACTTATCTGACCCTGTTTCCTTTATGGGATATAAAGTGTTAGCAATTAGTAAAACTTGTCACACTACAACTTGTCACACTGCAGATGGAAGCTCTAAAAAACGCTCCCAAGACTGGGGTCTAGTTTTTTTTTCTGCTTTTCATATCATTTAAAGTCAAAATTGGATACAAACACCCATTTTCCAAAATCTAACAGATTATATTGTGAATACCCAAAATCTAACAGATTATATAGCTATTATGTTTTGAATACCCACAGAAACGAAAAATTTAAATGTCTCTCCAGGGGACAATTTTAAACCGGATTATGCCTGTCAATATTGAAAGAGAAGGTATCCTGCCGTTTTGGAATGTTTTGAGGTTTCATCCATTATGTACATGGTACATAAAATTAAAACTTTAAAAGTAAATCATCTGACCTATTAGCTCAGTTGGTTAGAGCATCGTGCTAATAACACGAAGGTCGCAGGTTTCGAGACCTGTGTAGGCCAAGTTAAATATTGATTTTATAAGGAACAAATTATCCTTTGCCATTAGGATAGATTAAATTATTCATTTTAAACAAGAAGAAAGAATAAATAATCATTTTCCATTCAGATATATTTGAATTTCTATAATTATCATATAGACAGAAAGGACCAATTATTTTAAAACAAGGCTACATGGTAGCAAATATTTGCCGAAGTAAATGCGAGTAATATATTGTTAATGGTATGTACAATTACATTCATATAAATAAAATGAAAATGTTATTTAAATGAATTTGTAGTAAGGATATGAAATTTGTAGATTATTTGATATTCTTTATTGAATAAATGTGGATATGAAAATATTATCTATAAGGATATTTAATATATTTCACATAGAGAGCCATATGTTTCCTACTATATTTCACTTATATACGTAATAAATTAATAAAACGAAGGGAAAAAACCGCACCAAGAAGTAAAACTACTACATTTTGACAAGTAAATAAAAATTATTTATAAAAACAAAAAGAAAAAAAAACCAGTGCCACCTTTGAATAAGGTCTTCAGGTAGTAAAAGTACCCTATTTTGATAGGTAGATAAATAATATTTATAAAAACAAAAGAGTAAAAAAATGACGCCACCTTTGAATAAGGTCTTCAATGTGGTATCGATGAAAGATACAGTTATTGCGGATATGGGTTAGCAAGATATGAAAGATATGATGATTGTGGATATGGGTTAGCAAGATATCTATGTAATTGGTAAAAATTTAAACACTTATGACTATATGTGGAGTTGTAGCAATGTAGACAAAATGAAAGTGGTTTTTCTCTTGTGGAAAAATGGAAAAATAGAACTTGGTTCAGTTATGAAGATTTTTTAACTTATATTCGTGATACCATTAGGCACTACTAGTTTGAACTCAAACTCACCTGGAGAATATGCATGTTCAAACTCACCTGGAGAATATGGATGTTACAAACCTGGAACGTCAAAAAAGACGGGTTTGCTTGTTCCACGATGAAATTCAGATCTTAAATAAGCGACTTGGGTATCCACGCAGTAAATAAACATCAACCACTTGCCAACGTTAGATTAATGTAACAACATGCATTGCCAAGAAGGGCTATTGGGTATGGAGCCAAAATTAAGTCTCACTGTACTGTTTGAGATTAGCATGTTTCTCGTTGTTTCTTATTAACTTTTAGACAAGATCTTGAGTTCGAAACCTCTTTAAACTGAGGGTTCCCGACATTAGTTAAACATTCCAGTGCTTTCGTTATGATTTTAAAGCTAATATTGTTGACTTTAGTTAGCACAACTATTACTCTTTAATGGAGGCCGCAATGTCGTACTTTTCAACCAGGTTTAATGTTGGACGTGATAACTCATGCAAAGTAACATGAAGCTGTATCATGAGCTAACCATTTATTGTGAGAGTAAAATTTCGGCAGAAAATCGAATGAGAAAACAAAGAATATACATAACCTACCAATCCTTGCATGCTTCACATTAAACCATTAAGATATCTGAGTTGTATGGCATTTCATATTTGTAGTGCCTGCAAGAAACAAACAGACATAAGGCATTTCGTTAAAGACACATCTCGGAGGTCGGTAGATCGAAACCCGGGGAGGAGAAAACGAAAGAAATTTTTTTATAGCAGATCTCACTGACTTACACGACCACCCTATTGGGAGTGAACCTTCTGGTTGCGACGTTGTATTCAAAGTGACAGAAATAGTCTTCGGAGTCGACGTTGTCCAGTTTGGTGTAGTTCTTGAAAGTATGCACACTGCATTTTCCCTCAATTGTATCGACACTCTGCTCGTCGAAATGATCCGAAAGGAAGAGCTCCTTTGCACCGTGGAATTGGCGGAAACCTCCTATAGAATCCTCCGATCGATAATACCATTGCACATGGGCCTTCACAAAGTTTCCCCGACAATCGACTTCTATCTTCTCCACCCTAGCTATGTACGGTGGCTTCTGGGCATCCTCGAGAGTCGACACACATCATAGTCCCCGACTAAAGAATCTATCTTTCAAGCTATGTATGGTGGCTTCTGGGCATCCTCGGCACGCATCACATCCTACAAGCTATCTTTCAATGGCCATGATGAGTCATCGGCTGTAGTGACAACCATTGACTGTAGTGACATGTCAAGACGCCTGTTGAGCTTAAAAATTGATGTAGCAGAGGTTACTTCCAAGTAATGAGATGAGATCGTATGCCCACTTTTATGAACCGTCGTCATCTCAACAATAAGAGGTCTGTTTGAATAGCCAATGGGATGTTGCCAAAAAACGATTTTAAATAATTGAAATAAACAAAAACAAATATATTGCTAAAGTGTGACATTAGAAAACCATATAAATGTTTGGTCAATGCGTGGATTAATATGTAGTCAATGGCGAACTCATCGCTATATACCAACCTATCGACAAGTATAATAAGAAATAAAGTGAGACATCACTATATATTATTATTGATATGAAAACAAAATATTATAAATTTGGTTATAAATATCATACATATACTATTGATAGGTGTAATATTATAAATTTAGTTATAAATATCATACATATACTATTGATAGGTGTATTATTGACCTAAACCATGTTACTAAGAAACAAGAGGTGCAAGGTAGCATAGTGCTTGTCCTTTGATAGGTTTGAAAATTGATGATAATGATGATTTAAAACTATAATAAGGTTTTTGAATTAAATAAAAAATGGTAATTTTTTTTATATTATTAGTTATATTTATGAAAGGAGGCCAAAGTGAAGACCTCAATATGAAGAACCCACAACCAAGATAGCTTCCGTTACTTGTGGTGAAATGCACCACCAAGCTCAATGTCATTCAGAATGGAAGAATGGAAGAGCAAGAATGTGTACAGAGCTTCAAGCATGTTTGCAAGATTTGCAAGAGAATATTCGCCTGTGGGAGGGATCTCGACAGACATATGAAAATTCAAGGATCCACAGTAGCAGCTTCTTTTGATTTTAATGAAGAATTCAAGGATCCACAGTAGCAGCTTCTTTTGATTTTAATGAAGGATCCTCAGAAACTAGAGCCAATCCTACACTAGTACCCAGCTCTAGAAAACATGAACAAGAAGCTTTGTCTGGGGTCGATTTGCATCATCAACTAAATAATGGCCCGATGTACGATCTGCGGCCTAATCGTAAGCGAAATTGGAGCTATGCAAATATAGAACACTCTTGGAGCTTGCAGTCTAAGAAGGCCGTATAGGGGATAATCTCTCTGAACGAGGTAGAGGGATCTGACGACGAGGCAAAGACTTAATGAATACACTAATTATAGGTAGCAAGGACATTGAAAACAATTGATCCATATTTTATGAGCAAAATGAAATGAATAAATATTATTAACTGGTGCTTAACAAAAAATAATAGAGATACAGTAAAACTGGATTTCTATTCAATAACGAAATAAGATGAAACTGTAAAATGCAGTGGAAACAAGCTTGCTGGAATGGTGGCGGCTTATCTCTGAGAAGAGATGTGACGACAACGCGCATTCGCAAGAAGAAGATTACAACGAGACTCTGAAGGCATTTTTACAATAAGAAAGAATGCCAAAAACCCTAGGCATCCAAAAACCTAACCCTAGGAGATGAAGCACCAAAAGTCATGTGGGCCCCATTTGGGTAAGTTAGTACATCAACTTCTTGGGGTCGTAACTTTTTCATACGATCTCCGTTTTAGGCGTGTGATAGACCGTTGTAAAGGTATCGTCGAGGAGATTCATTTTGGGGACTCAATAATGCCTTTGGCTATCATTGAGGAGATCGATACCAAAAAACCTTCATTTAGGCCCTCAAAATGGCCCCAGAAGTTAAAATTGCTAAAAATAGTAAATTGCCAAAATTGTCAGAAAACTATTTTGAGCCAATTGGAAAAGGTGGGTGGCCACCAATATCCATTTGGATAAAAAATAGAAAGAAAATCCAAAACTTGATCGAGATCAGATTGCAAATATCAATGCTTGTCGTCACCCTGGCACTAACACTTTGAAGTGGAAAGCCAATGGGAAGACAAAAAAATAAAGTTTTTTAATTTATTTTAATTTTAATAAAATAACTACACAGGTTTCCCTAAATCCAACATTGTAAATGTTGGAAAAAATTTAAGTCAAACATAGAATTAATAGGTTGTCAGTGACAAACTCATTGCTATAGTCGTGCTAAAGGAAGGGACTAATAATGGTTATATATTTTGTTTTCATTTTATAAATTTTGGGATGACCTCGTGGTAATAAAAACACAGACAATAGGAGCACTCAGTCATTCAACCGATTTATAAATTTCTACTCGTCTTATTGCACGAAAGCCGAATAAACACATTAGATGAATGTTTAATCATGTCGTATGGTGGGAGCATATATGACATGTTAAGTTTGAAACCATTCCCACTTTTAGCAGAAAAAATCCATCTCAAAAAATATAATCAGACTTCAATATTTCAATTTCAAATGGTATACAATGGATACAATAAGACAATAAAGCCATTTCGATCGTTTATTTATTACAGTTGCAGCAACATTATAAATTTGCAGGAAGGCAATTTAAAGGAGTGGATAAGATATTTTTCTCATGGCATGAAGGGAGGATAAAATTAATTCACACATTAATTATAATATATAATATTTGACAAATTTTTATCCCCTTCTTTAATATGTTAATAATTTATTTAATCTTTCCAACTAAATTCGGCTTTTGCATAAACGCTAAAGCAACACTCCTACAACTTTTTTATTAAAATAAAAAAATACTTATTATTTCTTGATCATGACATGCAAGATTAGCATTAATTGTTAATGTTAAAGCCCACACGCGCATTCATTTTCAATATTATTATCCACATTGATCCTCTCAATCATTTATTCCCTTATCATAACTTGTTACCACCGACGAGCTTAGTGCCATGTTCAAGGGTATTGATGGTACAAATGCTCGGCATGCAATCTCACGGTTGGTTTTTGTCACTTGGCTGCTCTGTTTATGTCTCTGTAATTCTCCCGAATGTTCTATCTGTAGTCTGCCCAGTGTTCCAATCTTCGGACAGGTTCTTTTTTGTACATTCCTGAACTAGTATTTTTGATAATGAAGTCATCTTTTTGCTTCTTCTTTCTATGTATTACTGCATGGAATTTTCGGACTTTAAATAATGGACTTTGAGACAGGAATGCTTGTCTGCAAGGAAACAGATGTTTGCCAAGAGTGGTTTTGCGGTTACTGAGTGGAGCTTTGTAGAAATGGCAGAATGCCAGAGCTTGTCTTGAGTTGTACATGCATGCTTTCTCTGAGCAGTTAGATATCCTTGCTGTAATTCAAGCTCACTGCATATGTTAATTCTTGCTAATTTTGTGTGAAGGGAAGCCTTGAAATACAAGACCATAGTGTTCCCTCTGTCGTTTGCTATCTATTGCGTCCAATATGGCAGAATCTTCTGCCAGGAAGAAAAGAAGAAACAATGAGGGCTACCTTGGAGATCCCTCTAAGAAGAAGCTCAAGGCTGAACTTGAGGTGAACAAATTCTTGTTCAGGGTTTTGCTTCCAAATGGTCTCAGAATTTGTTTAGGGTTTTGCTTCCAAATGGTCTCAATTTAACACTTGAGTTGGAGAATGCCGACGAAAAGATGTCGGTGGCCGAGTTTGTCTGCACCGTTAGAAGATAAGCGGAGAAAGAACCCCTCTAAAAGGGGTCCGGAAAAATCCATTGGGGACCCCAAGTCTACGTGGAAAACGCCATGGGTGAGCGAATCGAAGATGGGAAGATCATATGTCAGGATTCCCGCAACAAGACCATGATCAGAGCCTTGCAGGTTCATCTCTGAACATCTTCTAAACTATTTTTTAGTTTTTTTATAAGTAAACAGAAATGTATTTATTTGTTTGCTTAGAAAAGAGTTTCATGGTTTGCCCAAAGTGCATCCTGTCTAAACAAATATTTCCATATCCACATATTATTTAGTGGAAAGGTAACGTTCTAAGATAACAAAGACTTCTTCGGAGTATTTAACAACATTTTATTTATATATTAAGAAGACACGACTCATTCCTCTGTTTTTTGTTTTATAATGTTTGACAACATGGTGGTATAAATTCTTATATATGTATTTAATGTTTTCCTGTTTTAAATATTAAAATTTGTATGCAGTTTTTGTTATAATACTATGCTTAAAGAAATAAATTTCCACGTCAATCAGGTAACAATATTGCATGTATAACATTTTCAATGCGAGTTGATAATTTCGTGGAAGATTTGTACCAGAATTATTGATTGTTAATTTTCTTCACAGGACATGTGGAATGTGACTCCAGAACCACATCTCTTGGTGGAAGAGCCCCAAGAGTACACTTTCCAAACAACATTGGCTGATTTAATTGTATGCTGAGTATTGATTTCATAAAAGTATTTTGATTTTTTCCATGCCTAGCAAATGACCAACACAGTGGATTTTGATTTTTTCCATGCCTACTTGTGTATAGGTTTAGGGTCCATCT
Organism: Picea sitchensis; assembly: GCA_010110895.2. Lineage (NCBI taxonomy): Eukaryota > Viridiplantae > Streptophyta > Pinopsida > Pinales > Pinaceae > Picea > Picea sitchensis. The sequence goes on from SNQJ01S0019392.1 coordinate 30,363, forward strand.
AATTTATAGATTTAATTACCAACCAACACATTGTATTTTCTTTGAATATGAAAACTCTTTACAAGCCATATGGGCTAATGGTCCTGGTGAAAGGCGATTGATAATGTTAGCGTTTTGGCGATTTTTTGTAATCTATAGACTGCACCTTTCAAATATCTAGTAATGTTTATGTAATAGTATAGTTCGAAAATGTCATTGTAACTTGTAACATTAGATTCAACAATTGTTGTGATTTAACTCCATGTGTGTGCTATCAAGTGGTATCACCTAAGTCAAATTTGGCTATGATTGTTGCATTGTCTACATTCTAACTAGGTATTATTTTTATATCTGTCTCACATTCTATCTTGTATGTACTGTGTCGTATAATATAACTATGCCATTTTCTGTTCTATTTGTTGTTCATTTCTAACCTATTCATTGTGCTTCCTATCCAAGGCTTGTATAGAAACATAAAAATATTAGATTTAATTGTCTATGCTATGTTCTTGCTGTACATCTCCCTTCTTTTAGCACTTTTATGTTATCTCTGAGCATTGCCCGCTCCTAAAATTCTTCAACAATAATCTTGAAATGAGAAAACTCAGGGTAACATTGCTAGATGAAGGACGTCAGATGCATCGGGATGCACTGATCCAGTTAAAGTTAGGGAACTTACAGGAAATCCACTAACTGTTTTCAAAATATTTGAACAAAAATCTTCAAAAAAATCAAATAAATTAAAAGGAGGTTTTTTCAAAGAAACGTTTCAGATGACATCCAGGATACGCGGGCTCGATCATTTGGAAACTGATCGTATTGATATGGTCCTCCAGTGCTCCGATCAGAAGATTAGGATTAGAATTGGAGTCGTTGTTGTAGAAATAATAAAACCCACCTTGGCATGCAATGAAGTCAGGATGAACAACAATGGAAGGCAGAGATGAGGCTCTATCATGAATCCATTGGGGAAAGCGGGAGCCATATCCCACCATGTATGACAGATTCAAAGGGTTCTCTCTTAATATATAATCAATCTGCATTGGATGCACCCATGTCATATAAATTCATTAAACCCTTTTCAGAAATGCTCTCCTGGATTTGCATCTTGACTATCATTTCTTGATTTCTAATCGTCATTTTGAAGCAAAAACCACTGCTGTACCTACCTGTCATTTTGCGAAGGCCCGAAGTTTGGCCGGAGTTGAAAATTTAGACACATCGCTCAACACTTGGCATACACTAATGTTGGATTACTGAGAGGGGGGATGAATCAGTAATAACGTAATTATAATCTTTTTTCTTCAAATGTTATATCAATGTAGAATTATTATCCAATAATGAGCAGTAATAAATAAACAATCACACACATGAACAATACACAAGTGTTTTACGTGGAAACCCAAATCGGGAGAAAACCACATAATGCTTTTTCTTATATGTCTTGAAGAATTACATTCATTGGAAGCACCAACTTCCTTTGTTTTCAGCTGCAACTGGAAGGAGGCTCCAACCTCCTAGTTTCTCCTGGGCTACAACTTCGGGGAAGCTCAACTCCCAAATCTGGCTACAACCGAGGAAGGCTACAACTAATGTTCTTTGGCTACAAATTTGGAAGGTGGCTGCAACCATACATTCTTGCCGAATCCTTACCACGAGTAGGAGTAGAGATGATGGAACCAACATCCGCACTATCACTTTGGGATATATTGCTATGACTGCTTTGTAGAAGTCAGACCAGCCCATCAACCATGTACTCAACAATCAACCTGTACCATAAAAGAAGTGCATCAACCGTACCAACTTTGTGTAATCAACTTGTGCCATAAATAATTGCATCCAACCATGCACCAACTTTTAATCAACACAATACCATACAGAATTGCATCAACCATGCACTAACCTGTAATCAACATGTACAACAACCATGAGTGCATCAACCGTAGCCACCAGGCCTTGTTTCCAATCATTGTCAGCTGCACCAACTATGAATCGATATGTACCAACGTCATCAGCTATACACTTCCTTGTATGTGTCAGCTCATCAACTGCTTGGCCGTATGCCAACACTCAGCATGTGTACCTCAATTGAAAGCCCTCATCAATTTTATCATCCAAAATGCTTGATTTGTGGCTCACGTAATGGACACGAGGTGTATATGATCCACGGTCTCATAAGAGCCTTAACTTTAAAACAAGATACTAACATTTTCATCAAACTTTCTTTGAGTCTCACATGCCTAGTTTGGATTAATCAACAGCCTTCTAACTTGATGTAATAATAACTTTGAACTGTAATGTATAAAGCTATGAAAATGATACACAATCAGTATTTATTGGTTTATTCAATTCCTCAAGAGTAAGCTTTTCATGGAACCTGCGAGAAAAGGAGTTATAGGAAGAATGACATACATTGTTGAATTATATCTTATTATAGAGAGAAAACTTGTAGAACGTGCCCCACACAAAATGTTTGATGAAATTATTTGAAATTGTTATAAAGAATACTAAATACTGTAGCCTAACCAACATTTTGGTCTCACTGCTAAAGGTTTACATTATGAAGGATTATGACGTTGTTACCCGAAACTTTTGATTTTGACTAGTTTCAGGTGCGCCCATGAGCCCTTTTCCGCAGTGTAGCTCCCCAAGATACAACGTTGACCCGCAAGATGAAATTCATACCACGAATGCTTGGATATGTTTTCTCACTTGTACATAAATTTCAGGATCTGAATCATTATATAAAAAAGCGTTATAGCGAAATGGTTAGATGACCTGAAAAACATACCTTGACACCATTAAAATAGATTTATCCTTCCTTGCATTTCAGCCTTCTTTTCTTCACTTTCCTCAAATTTCGGCTTAGATATCGTTTGTAAACCTCAAACCTATAGAAATTCAATATTCTCAAGTATGATTCAAATGGGAGAGCCTTGCCTCTTATACTCTCCAAGTAACTTCATAAACATCTTCTAAGTCCCTTGGCCCCACTTTCCTTATTTTAGGGTTGGAGTCCCACTTCTAATTTCTCCATTTAAAATTATTGTGGGAAATAAAGATTTATTTTGTATTCACTTTGGATTATAATGCACTCCATCCCACTTCACTTTATTATTTACCTTTTAAAATCTTAAATAGCTTTGATTACTTTGACCTTTTGGGGCTAGATGACATATATAGGGTCCTCCAACCCATTAAGGCCATAACTCTCAAACCCATTATGAGGAGTTATCACGACGTTCTATACTAAAATGACACTGACATGTACTATCCATATAGGTAGTATTATCTAAAGAAATATATCATAGCTCATGGGTTATCCATCAAGACAAACTTGGAGTCCATTACCCGAGCAAAGTCTCGGCTTCTCATGGCCATAACTCTCTATTAAGTGAGGAATTATGCTGACATTCCATACCATCAAGAGCTGGCAAGCAAGAAATATCAATGGATCCTTTTCCACGACAAATTCACTTTCCTTCATCTCATTATTCCTACATTAAGCATGGGTTCTCTTACTCCACCAAAGCGTCTTGTAGGGGGTTTTCACCATAAAGGGGACCACTTTAGAGTTCATCATTTGTGCGCTTCTCATCAACGTGACAAAAAATAATGGAGTCCATATTTACATCAAACTTTTCTTGGGTCATTGCAAACCTTTTACCGGTCTTTTTCTTCAAAGGGTTGACATCAGCGAAACGTAACCTTAATCAACAATCCCTTTGGCATTGATGGAAACACTCATTACAACCGAGAATCCTTATCAATCCTTCCCCACAGAGCCGTACCCACATCCCTGCATGCCGATAAATCTCCCCTTGTCATCAATTTGCAAGGTATCTTTCCACATCGAGGCCTCCCACACGGCCGGTACATCCTCTTATGGTGCTTCCTGCGTGTACATCTAGGACATAAGATAAGCATTCAAAACATTCATTTTTTGGAGTAGAAATAGCTCCAAGTCTTTGCGTGAAGATGTAGGCTTTCTGTGGAGTGGTTTGTAAAGATGTAATACGCCACTTATTTCTTTATTAACACATACTCCAACTCGATGTTCTTTTACGCAGCTTTGTTCAGTAGAAATTGATACTTAGATTGGAATTAATGGCATGAAGATCTTAGGTACATCAAGGTTTGGAATCTTGGTAAAGCACTTGTATTATCACAATATATTGGAATGGGCTCGTCAGCGCCGGCGCATATGTCATCGAAGTTTGTTTCATCCAGAACCACAGTACAACGTACTCTTTAGCACCAATGCTCTTTCTGCCTGTTGTCAGATAGAGATGCTCGATGATTTGTTGCTATAGCCATGATGCAAACCTCCCGCCATTAGAGCCTTCTCCCTTTGGTGCCGTCGGTCATCAATACAGCACACTAATGCACGCATCACATTATAAGGCCAATGGTGATAAGATCTTTTCGCTTTTGGATACCATAATCCAAATCTTTTTCGATTTCCTTCGGGATACGCTAGAGATCCTCTTTATTGCTAGTACATGTGATTCCTTTAGATGCGCCAGAATCGTGCCACTTTGTCAAAGCACTGCATTACATGTAGATGCGGATGCGTAATGTCACATATAGTAGGCTGCCAATCGGTGACCTATATTGCCTCGATCTCTGGACTTTGAATCATCATCTTTTGCTCAACTTGGGGTGATAAGGCGGTTTTCAATCTTCGTGCCGAACCTCTGCTGCTGGCGCATTTCTCGATATACTTGGTTTGAGATAAAATTCACAGCGTTTGCGCTTTGGCGATATCACGAAGTCGGAGAGAAGGATAGTTCTCTCAGTAATGACATTTCAAATTCCCTCTGCATGTCTTTCGCAAATTTATGGCAACTTTGTCATCATCACTTACCAAAATAATATCATCAGCATAGCTTCAGTTAATAAGATATTACCTTGACTTACCTTGATGCTTAGAGGTTGTTATGCGCACTTCCTTTTCAGACCTTGCCTGCTGCGGATGCTTATCCGGTCGGGTACCATGCTCTGGGGCACATTTTTATACCATACAAAGATATTCTTTGAATTTACGCATAGCGTGTTCTCGACCAAAATTTGGGAATCGCAGTTTATTTCAATGTAGACTTCTTCTTCAGTTCCCAATTCCGGAAAGCTGATTTTACGTCCATCTTATATGCTTTAACATTTTGGAGCATGCATAGCTAAAAGCATTATATTTAGCTTCATTCACGGCAATTGGGGCATATATGTCTCTTCAAAGAGTCGATTCCTATTAATCATTGCATATCCTTTACATACCACTCTGGCTTTGTTCCTTGTAACATTTCAATCTTCATTCAATTTATTCCACGAAAACCATTTTGTGCGATCCACGTTCTTATTCTTTGAATCTTGGAACTAATTCCCAAGTGTCATTTTCTCTAAGCTGATCAATTCTTCATCCATGGCCTTATTCGAAGATTCATCCTTGCTGGCTTCTTCAAAGCAGTTTGGTTCAATTGTGGATAAGAGTGCTAGAGTTTACAATCGTGTTTATTCGGTGAACGGATTTTTCTTCTAGTCTGACTCCAGCATCTTTGTTTCGATAATCACGATGCAGGAGAGTTAATACGTACTTTCGTTTGCTAGGTGTATTTGGGATACTTGGGCTTATCTTCCTGCAGCCGATTCTCTAAATACTTCATCTTCATCTTCCTCTTTCTTGAAGTTGTTCCATTGGTTGTTTTTCTTCTTTGTTTTGGATGCGGTGGCCATGTTTCATCAATTGGCCGTTGATGCTTTCCACGACTTATTTTAATCTTAGATTGTAACCTTGTATGCTTTCCTTGTGCGCCGGAAGTGAAACCAACAGAGTATTCAACGCAAGTACAAGATTCAAACTTTCCCATTACGCCATCTTCTCTTTTTGGTCTTAGCATTTGCTTCAAAGAAATTTCACGGAAGTGCTTCACATTTCTTTAGTCTTCCTTTCCACTTATTTCATTATGGAGTTTTATCGAGTCATTTTTTTGAGCATTACTCTGTTTTGGATATGAAATCTTTGCTGCTTTGCCTATGTCCAAAAATATCACAGAATTTGAATCCATTATCATTGTTGAAGACCATTTCTTATGCTGTCCTATTCTTTCTTTCAACAACTCCATTGAGATTATCCCTATGCATGACGAGAAAGTGCCTTTATTCCATGATTATTGCGGTAGTCCGCCGATTCAGCAGAATTAGATTCACCTCCTCCATTATCGATCTTGACATTTTATTTTTGAATCCATCTCATTTCAACCGTTTCCTTGTAGATCTTGGGAATTTTCAAAAGCTTTTGATTTATTCTTGAGAAATAATTTGTGGTCATTCTTGTTTAATCATCAACTAATAACATAGGTATCTCTCACCTTTTAATCCAACTTTTGTTGTAGTTAGTCCAGCTAGATCAATATGCACAATCTCTAGTGGTTTTGTTGTTGAATATTCAACAGTGAACTGGTCATTTTCTTTCCTTGTTGGCAATGCTTGCATGAGTTTGAGTAGTTTTAAGTGATAGAGGCATTTCTACATTTGCTTCTCTTTCGCGGCTTTGACAAGGTTATCAAAATAGATGCTTATTATTCTTACGTACCATATTAGATTTCATCTTCCTTTCCTAGACAACACTTTTCATTTTCAATTTAGCCCTACTTACATATATGTTGCTTGAAGTTCTTGCGAAATTTGTAGATAGTTTCCATGAACCTTATTTTCTTATCTCACACTTTTAGATTGAAGTAACTTTCCAACCTTAGTCACACATTTGACTCCGCCAAAGATTATGTTTCGCCTCTACTATTAGAACATTTTCTACCTTTTCATTCTTATTCCCAATTGATTTGTGCCTTTTCATTCGTTTTGGATGAATCATCATTTCCTAAAGTGAGGAGATCCATCTCTTTCCTCTATTAATGTAAAACTTGTCTCTATCACTGTCATGTGTTTTGAACATCCAACATCAACATACCAACATTTCTTGTTTGGCTTGTAGAAGCGGTATTGCATTCTTCATTGCTATCGGTCTTGCTTTCCATATGTCATTTAGGATTCTTGTTTGTAGTTCTGCGGGTTCTTTGGGAGGGTACATCGTGCACGCAGATTTTGGCCATGTGTCCAAGGAATTTATTTACATTTATAACATTCCACTTCAGTACTCAAAAATTCAAACCTGTTATAGCTTCTTCTGTGTTCACTATGAGTCTTCTTAGATAACCTTGTTTATGGCTCTCAAAGTAGTTATTGTTCCTTTTATTGAAAAACACGCAATTCTGACTTTATGTCCAAAATTATTACAAGCGTAAATTGCAGAGCTAATAACATAAATCAAAAAATATAGTTTGATACTTGGTAGTTGGAGATCTTATGAAGGGAGGTGCTCTCATTATAGATCCAATACCTTATATACTTCACCAGGGGCACATGCTGTTATTTATTTGATTAAGTCACAGATCTTCTCGGTGGAGAATTATCCCCACATGTCTTCCTTGTATATCTTTACACTCCACTTTGATTATTTATGCATAACATTTTGGATTTATTTCTTTCTTTACATTTGTTTTGGAGCTTGATCCCTTGCCACATTTTGATTGTATCCAAATCCGGGACACTTGTCAAGATAAGATTGCATTTGCTAATAATATCATCCAGGAACTTTTGGGCTATTAAACGTATTTTATTTTCAATATCTTCAACTTTCTTAGTGTGAAAATCTTTGCTACATGTTTCCAATGATCCGTCCTTTTCTTCTGCTTCCTTCTTTGAGTGTTCTTCAATTCTTTTTTATCTTCTTCTATTTGAACCTTCAATTTGTAATCATTTGATACCAATTCTTGATTATCTTTTTTCTTATCTGGATTACGCTTGTAGTTTCTTGTTTTCTTATTTTCTCTTCTAATAAATTCTATAGCACTCATTTGAGTCTTCTCGAGTCAACTTCTGCCTCTTCAATTATTCTTCATATGATTCTTCATATTCTTCTTGAGTCTTAACTATGAGTCTTAATTGCCATAGAATGTCGAACTTCTCACATTTCATATTCTTCTTCATCTTCATTTGATGATGAAGTATGTCTTCTTGAATTTACAAAGTTTTCTTGAAGGCTTTCTTTGTAGTTCTTACCTTTATATGTTTATGCATATAAGGTAAACCTTCATCATTTCTCTTTTCTTATGATGACATTTGTTAACAAAATGACCAATACGTCCGCAATTACAACAAATTAAAGGAAACTTACCTCTTTACCTACCATTGGTTAGTTCCCTTTGACCGATCTTTTGTGAAGTTGGCCTTCTTCATCATCTTACGGGGCGTCATTGCTGCGCTGTATTCTTCTTATTTCCTTTTGGCCTTACTTTGATGGCTTGATGCTTTGAAGGTACCTTCTTTACATGTCCCCGGATTTTTACGTGTTCCATTTCTCATCTCCTTATCATGAAGAGATTCCATCACGGTTAAGTCCATGTTTATTGAGTTTATATATTCTCTTTTCTTCTAGTGCTAATATCTAAGGTTTGAATCTCATAGGAAGATGTGAAATTACCGCGCGGGCAATTACAGATTCTTGATTTCTTCTCCCAATCCTATGATTGCATTCCCACGTATTTCATTGGCTTCGTGAAGTAATTTGCGTGTATCTTCCCTTCATTTTAGTTGTTGAGGCCGGCTCTGTAAGTTTGAAGCTTTCTTTATTTGACTTTTGAATCTCCTTCATAAATATTTGAGCTTTGTCCAAATCTCTTTATGGAATTTACAATGTACAGCTTTGAATTTGAATCTGGTATCAACGAGACCATTCAAAGTGCATTTGGATTGGAATTATTCTCATCGAGTTTCTTTGCTTTGTCACTTGTTGGTGGACTTGCGTCTTTCATGTATTCATCTCTGATTGATTGCCAAACTTGGGAATCCACATTACCTATATATATGCCTTATGCTCCAAAACCATATGTCCATCAAGCGCTTGGTATTCCATTTTACTCTGAGTTGGTACACTCTCCATGATCTACCTTTGGTGGTGGCCCGATTTACGGAAGGAACACCTTTGTTCACCAATTGACATTTGGATTCAGGAGGGGGTGAATCAATAATAAAGTAATTATAATCCTTTTTTCTTCAGATGTTATATAAATTTAGAATTATAATCCAATGTAAGCGGTAATAAAATGAAACAGAATTTTACATGCACGATTACGATTATTTTGTAGAGCCAAATCGGAGAAATTGAGCTTTATATATCTTGAAGAATTACATTCATTGGAAGCGCAAATTCCTTTGTTTTCAAGCTGCAAGTGGAAGGCTCAACCTCCGTTTCTCGGGCTGCTTGAGGCTCAACTCCCAAATCTCGGCTACAAGCGGAAGGGAGGCTACGCAACTGATGTTCTCGGCTGCAGAGTAGAGGCGGAGATGAGTGATGAAAACCAACATCACTATCACTGTAAGGATATCTTTTGCTATAGAAACCTGTACAATTAAATTTGAACCATGCATCAACTGTACCTCAACCTATAATCAGCATGTACAATAAACAGAATTACATCAACCGGCCACCAACTGTAATCAGCTTTGTACCGCAAACAATTGCATCAACCCATTGCACCAGCACCGCGTAAATCAACTGTTACCGCAACAGAAGTTACATCCAACCATGTATAAGAATATATTTCAATCCTGATATGTCAACTACTCGCAGAAGCTATGAATCACATCAATGTTACCAACATAGATCAATATACACTTCCATTGTAGTAGCCGACTCATCAGCTTCTTATCTGCAATAATGTACTCCTGATGCCTTGTGGCCGCCCACAACCAAAAGCCCTAATCAATTTTTTCATCCAACTATGCGCCTTATCTCGCTGGCTATGACCTAGTGTAATGCTTGATCCCGCATTCACGCAAACCTTCATAGCACAAAACAAGAGACTATCATTCATCAAACTTTTCTTGATGCATACCTAGTTTTGGTTGATCAACCCAATTGCTTCTTGATTAATCGTAACTTTGAACGCATGTGTGCTTAAAGATAGAACTGATATACAATGTTCTTCAGTATGTTTTATTACGAACACTCCAAAGTGAAGAAAAAGAAAAGAAAACAGCTGGACCTCTCATAAAAGGGTTGTGAAATGAAAAACCTTAGCGGTTTATGACATTCTGGAAGAGACCTTGTAGAGTATCCAGCACAAATGTTGATGAGGGAAATGATCTGAAACTATTACATGTGATACTAAATAATTTACCCTAACCGACGCATTTTTTTTCTCACTGAATTTGGATCTGTTATGAGTAAGTTGCCAGTCTTTTTACGAAACCACTGATTTTATCCTGGTTTGAGTTGCAGCCACAAACCCTATTTTCCACAGTGTAACCAATCAAACTGACCCACAAGATTAATTTTTAAAAAAAAGATACACTACTAATTTCTACAAATTTCCTCTAGATTTCAGGGTCTAAAAATTTACAAAAAAAAAAAAAAAAAAAAAAAAAAAAAAAAAAAAAACATACCTTAGAAGCACCATCAAAGAATTTATCCTTCCTTGCATTTCGGCCTTCTTTTTCTTACTTTCCTTAGAATTTCGGCTTAGATATCGTTGCAGCAAACCCTCAGACACCTATATATATTCAATATGCTCAAGTGCTGATTCGTTAGAGATCTTAGCTTCTTATTTATACTCTCAAAGTAGCTTCCTTAAAGTATCTTCGTCCCCTTGGCCCCACTTTCCTTATTATTTTAGGGTTGGGTCCGCTTCTAATTTTACCATTAAAATTATTATTGAAATAATTTATTTTGTATTCCACTTGGCTTATGGCCACACTCATCACTTCCTTTATTATTTACCTCTCTTAAAATCCTCACCGATACTTTACGATTGCTGACCTTTTGGGGCTTGGCTAGATGACATATGAAGGGTCACCAACTTTATAAAGACCCTTAACTTTCCTCAAACCCGTGAGGGAGTTAGTAGCGTTCTATATAATAAAAATGGAATGGCGTAGCACTATCCATTTAGAAAATTATTATCTGAAATATATCATAACTCGTAACGTTACCGTAAAACAGAGCTTAGATTCACATTACCTAAACACGGGGTCTCAACTTCTCGCTGTATAACTCTAACCGAGGTGTAGCGACATTCCACATACCGGAAATGAAATGACAAGAGCTATATCCATATAGGATATTTTCCACGACAAATTCACTTTCCTTCCATCTCATTATTCCATAATTAATATGGTTTCTCTTACTCCGCAAATGTCTTTAGTAGAGCACCACCACCATAAAGGGGACCACTTTGGAGTTCATCCATGGCTATACTTGTGAACCATGAAAAACAATAGTAAGGTCTATTTACATCGAGCATATTGGTTCCACTACTGACTGCTTGTACTTTTGGTCCAGTGCGCATTCTGCGCATATAGATCGGAACATCAAACACTATTGGTTCCATTACCCAAACCTTTGTGCTATGGGTCTTTCTTCAAGGGTTGACATCAATGACAACCAACCTTAATCAACAGCTAAAGCCAAAAATGACATTGATGTCATGCTCTGCATATTACTTGCATTAGATTTGTATATGAGTCCACCTGCAAAACGACACATACTTCAATCAATTAGCTTCACTTTCCACATAATGAAAGTAATTCCCTGCCCGGTCCTCCAACCAACCAACAACCTACAACCCAAAAGAAATATAGAAAAATGGGTCGATGGGAATTAATAACCTGGCGTGTACTAAGCATGTGAATTAGATGTTTTAGGTAAGAGGCTACAAATGAAACTATCAGTGCGTTCCTGGTGTGATTCTAAGATCGATATATTCTCCCACAAATAATCCTGAAAACACTCGCATACGAGTAAGTATAGATAGCTTTGTAAATTCAATTACAGTTGATATAAGCACTGTGAACTAGTAATAACCTTGGAGAGAAGCACATTAATGCCAACATGCTTATTTTCCCAACTAAATTCATCAATGTTGTCATTAGCTGCAGGTGTCTTTCCATTGGCTTGAATGTACTGAAGATAAAAGGAGTCGTTGGTCGATGCTTTGTGCAGCCACCCACATCAATTCATCATGGAATCCACATTATAAACTGTAAATTTATGTATGGTTTTTGACGAAACTTTTTTAAGCTGGGAAATAATTGGACGTATAGAAAACTAACTTAGTATCAGCTATAATCACAGTAAAATGGACAAACTTTTGACTTGAGGCTGTCATTATAAGGTCCCCTATATCTGTTTGCAAAATCGAAGAGCTACGGAGTACAGACAGATATAATGCGTATCATGCATTTATACAAAGAGGAATCAAAGTACATTGAATTAAATCTACAATTGGGTTATAGTGGTAAACCGGGCACATATTTTTCCTCACCTTAGTTGCAGTGTTTGCAATGTGAAACAAAGGTTGGGAATAATTCAAGTTGGATGTTTGAAAGACGTTAGACCACCCCACACGAATAATCTTTCTTCCCAACTACCCAAAACTACTCACATCCATCCCTAATACTTCTCACAACACAAAAGGGTAAACTGCAGACAACCCTTTACAGAAGATAAAATCATATAGAGGATATGTGCAAATCCCATCTCCATACATTTCCTAAAACTACTCACATCCTTCCCTAATACTTCTCACAACACAAAAGGGTAAACTGGGGACAACCCTTTACAGAAGATAAAATCATACAGAGGATATGCACAACTCCCATCTCCATACATTTCCTCAGTTTATTGTGAATGATTCGAAGGATAGAAGCCTGCAACTCATATAATAATAACTTAATTATATATTACATAGATATTACAACATCACATCCATGGGATAGCAGGGATACCATCATTTATTTGTTCATAGCTTGACCCATAGGAGGCGCTGTTGCAGCCGTTGCCTGAGATTGATTGTGCTTTTCTAGATTTTCCACCTAGCCTGCATGTTCAGATCCACATTTATAACATAAGAAACAATGAAACCAAGTCCTATCTATGGTTATCCCATCAACTGTGGAAATAAATAGAAGATCACCTACCGCGAGCGGGGATCAAAGCCTCTGTTCTTCAGTTCTCTGTATTCATGTGACAGAGCACAACACTCGGAAAAGCAGTCTCCCCAAGGCTTTTCTTCCAACTTGAATTTGGCGCGCAACTTCTTTCTGTAAAAACATGAATAACAACAGGGGCAGCCCAAAAAATACACCCTAGCTATGTACGGTGGCTTCTGGGCATCCTTGGGAGTCGGCACGCATCACAGTCCCCAACTAAAGAAGCTATCTTTCAAGCTATGTATGGTGGCTTTTGGGCATTCTCGGCACACATCACTTCCTGCAAGCTATATTTCAATGGCCACCATGAGTCATCGACTGCAGTGACAGGACTGCCAAATGACATCACGAGGATACTGAGAAGGGTTCTAATCTGTAGTGCATTGCCTACAGTGATATTTATGAATAGCCGTCAGCTCGACAATAAGAGGTGCATTTGAACAGCCAATAAGATTTTGCCAATTTTTTTTTAAATAATTAAAATAAATAAAAAAATCAAATCCATATAATTTTTTTGTCGGGTAGATTAATACGTAGTCAATGGCAAACTCATCTCTATATAAAAAGATGGCACCGCCCAAACTTGAACTAGAGACCTTAGTGTGTTAGACTGACGTGACAACCAACTACGCCATGACACCTGTTATTAACTTAGGAGACTGACATGAATATTAACCATACCAAGGCTACCTGTTATGGATTTAAGGCCAAAAGTTCACACAACTATCCCATTCTCACTCTTCCCGCTGTAATGAATAGTTCACACAACCATCCCATTTCCACCCTTCCACCTGTCACCATCCAGCTTGGCCTTCTGTATGTCGTCTGTTTGAGTGAGACCCATATTGCCAGTTCTGAATTATATAGGTAGCTCTATATTGTGCAATCAAACCCTCCAGATTGAAATTGCATCCCACACATAATTAAAGGCTCAAACATGAATTGGACTAGTATGTTTGTGGTATAGATTCTCTTTTTCCAACAGTCTAACCCAAATAAGACCACGGGAATTCTGGAGAATTTTGACTATTTACCTGGGCCCTCATCTTCTGAGGAGCATTTTGTTGAGGATGGATTCACGCATGCTGTCCACTTAGATAGTAGATTTGAAACATACACATTTTGGTCACAGGTTTTGGGATTTTACAATTCTAGTATCAGTAGTGCTATGCATTGTCCCTACTCTTAATGTTTGTTCACAGATCAATCAAGTCTTCATCTGCTGGTGAATTCATTCCATATACAATCGGTTGGTGAATTCATTTCATATACATTGCTAAAAGAGTGTATAAAAGTTTACCATACCTGCATTTCTGTAGGCTTTAGCAGTCAAATCCCTACATTAAGGAGTCCCTTGTCCCACAAAAACAAGAGAGTCTCATACATTAATTTGATAAGAATTTAACATCTTCCATAATATACTCAACAATGAATTAAAAATTTCATGTTGTTGTTGGATGTATGTCTGATCTATTTTCAGAAATAAAACTGCTTGCCAATACACATACAATTGCACCAAGGAAGTGAAAACATAGTATGACAAATCATGTTTCCAAAAGCAATAACGAGTAACCAATCAAAGTTGTTGATTGCATGGTTACAGTGTGCTTGTTTTATTGAGCAAAACCACAAGGGCTTATGCATGACTGATAGATTCAGAATACAATTTAAAGCTAGACACAAATAAACTGTTCACTAGTGAAAATAAAAACAACACTCTATATGAAGCCATGAAGCCCTTAAGAACTCTAGAGTCTTACAACATGTTTACAAGGAAGGCCATGCTGGACATAACAAAAGACTATAGGAACTTAAAAGATCAAGAAAAATGTCAGAAATTCACAATTTTAGAAAGCAAACAATAACAACAGAACGTAACCAAATGTTCATCCAAAGACAATACAAACAACTAGCAAGGCTAGGATAGCATCTATATCTCTAATGTACACTAAGAAACAAAGTGGCCACAACAACATTTTTTTCGCGTGCCCATGCTTCTTGTGAGTTAAGACTCCCATCCATTTTTTTAAAACAAACTTGCCATTACATCAATTCATAAAATCCCTACATATATATGTTACACTGCATCAAGGAACTGCAAATAAAGTGTGGCAAATTATATTTCAGAAAGAAAAATTATTTTCCAAGCACAATACAAATAGACAAATCCAATCCAATAAGGCCGAGTTACTCTCTATATCTCTAATGAATCAAGAACCAAAGTGGTCAAGACAAAGTTTCTGCATTTTCCCATGTATCTTGTGCATTAAGACTCATCCATTTTTCCATGCTTCTTGGGCATTAAGACTCTGATCCATTCTTTTTAAAATGAAGTTGGTACTACATCCATTCATAGATTTGCAACTACACATAACATTTTTTTTAAGATGAAGTTGGTACTACATCCGTTCATAGATTTGCAACTACACATAACATTGTACAAAGGAAGTGAGAAGAGATTCTCACAAATTATATTTCCAAAAGAAATATTAAACAACAAATTAGAAGTATTGATTGCACAATAAGATGTTTGTTTGACAAAGCAAAATTATGAGGCCTATCCATGATCCATCTATTCGGGCTCAATCAAAATCCAAACACAAGTGGGTTGTGCAAAAGAAAAACAAAAAACTTCACTCTATTTCAAGCCAGCAAGCATCTAAGTATCTTGTATTATGTTTATGGGGAAGGTCAAAATTAAAGATAACAAAAAGTTTTAGAAACTTACCAAAAGAACATAAAAAAAATGGTAAGAAGTCACAATTCCATAAAGCAAATAACAATAACAAAGAAAAACTAAATGTCCATCCAAGAACAATGCAAACAATAGATTCCAACAAGGTGAAGGTATCATCTATATCTCTAGTGGATCGAGGATCAAAGTAGCCATAGACATCACAACCAAAGTCTTTCAAGGGTAAACAAAATTTCACACAAACACCCATAAAATATAGTTCCAACATTGCACAAAGACAACTATGTTAAAACCATCAACTTAATAAAATATTTTTGCAAAGGCAATATAAGAGAACACAAACAAGGCTATTGATTGCAGGGTGACCTATTTTACCTACAAAACAAATCCAACTTACATATCTAACATCAATTTAATAATAAGCACACAATTGGATAACAAAAATAAGCACACCATAAAAAGGAAAAATGCAACTTCTTGCAAGTTCTAATTAGTAACTCTAGTATATTCCGATGCGTTTACAAGTGACCCCACAAATTAGCATAACAAAAGAATGTAGAAGCTTTCCAAGGAAAAAGAAACACATGTAAAGAAATCAGAATCTAACTTTGACCTTCTTTGTAAGAATAGTTCAAGACACTTGAAGGCTTAAAAAGAAATAGACATAACGAGAAACTTTAAAAACTTCCCAAAATAAAGTGGAAAAATGTCAACCTTTTACAATTCTAGAAAGAAAACAATAGTAATGATGCATAAACTAATATTCATCCGACCACAATACTAACAACGAAATCCAAGGTGGTCACAACAACATTTCTACATGTGCTCATGCTTCTTGTCCTTGAAGACTCCAATCCATTTCCTTTAAGACAAGGCTTGCTACTACATCAATTCATATAAAAAATAACTGCAAATAAACATAACATTGCACCAAGGAAGTAAAAATATGATATGACAATTTATATTTCCAAAACCAATATCGAAGAAGGAATCAAATTTGTCGATGCATAACATAATCCTTGTTTCACAAAGAAAAAAACAACTTAGACTTATCAAAAATCAATTTATCCATGGTGCAATTCAAAGCAAAACACATCAATGTTGCACACAAACAATAAAAAAAACTACACTCTATATCAAGCCCCTAACTACCAAAGTCTTTGAGAGTATGTCTACAAAGTAGGTAAATATTCATCATAACAAAATGATTTACAAACTTCCCAAAAGAAAGGGGGAAAATTCTAACAACTCACTTTTTTGCAAAGAAAACAAAAGCAATGGAGCACAATGAAGTGTTTTCTTGAACACAAAACACATTCAAACCAATAGTGGAAACACTCATGTTTGATCTCAGAACCAAAAGCATGCAACACCAAGATGATATTAAAACTCAAAACCCAAATGCTAATCAATATCAAGGATTGAGAATATTGTGGAGCCTAGAACCCAACATTTTCAAGTTGTATCCCATATTCCATTATCCTAGGTGGAGGAAAATGCATGGAAAAAACACCCAAATTTTCAAAACAAATGTTTCAAGTGAAAATTCTATACTCTATTTAAAGTCCGCAAGAATCTAAGTTTTTAGGATTATGTTTATAGGGAAGGTAAAAAATAGACATAACAAAAATATTTAAAAGCTTCCCAAAAGGAAGATTGAAAAATGGTAAGAAGTCGCAAATCCATAAATCAATCAAGACTGACACAAACAAAAATTTCCAACAAGGTGAACGTATCATCTATATTTCCAATATCATGAGGAAAAATGGCCATAGAGAAACCAAGCATCGCAAACAAATATTTATAAAGGTAAACATAATGTCATACAAACAACCATAGAATATAGTTTGAACACTACACAAACACACCTATGTTAAAACCATCAACTTAGTAAAATATTTGCAAAGGCAATACAAGAGAACATAAGCATGGCTATTGATTGCAGGAAACCTATTTGTTTTACAAAAAGAAACAACTAACATATCTAACATCAATTTAATAAGAACACAAATGAATACCAAAGATAAACAAGCCATGCAAAGGAAAAAGGGAAAACTACAACCTCTTCCAAGTCCTAATTAGTAATTAGCATATCCCAATGTGTTTATAGGTGACCACAAAAATTAGCATAACGGGAGAAGCTTTACAAGGGAAGGGAAATACATGTAACAAAAACATAAACTAACTTTGACCTTCTTTGTAAGAATAGTCCAAGACACTTGGAGGCTACACCTAGATAGTACCGAGACCCTTGGTGCCACTAGATTTCCTTTTCCTAAAGGGGCCTCAACCCTATTGTTGAAAAGACTTTAGAAACTTCCCAAAATAATGTGGAAAAATGTCAATTATTTTTAGTTCCATGAAACAACCAAGAACAATAAGATATTCATCCAACCACAATACTAACATTGATATCCAAAGTGGCAACAATTTTTTTTTCACATGTGTTCATGCTTCTTGTTTATTAAGACTCTAATCCATTTTCTTTTAAATGGACTTGTTACTACATCAATACATAAAAATCCTTCAAATACAAATAAAATTGCACCAAGGAGGTGAAAATATATTATGACAAATTATATTTCCAACATAAATACTACAGAAGGAATTAAATTGTTGATTGCACAACATAATCCTTGTTTCACAAAGGAAAATCCAAGGGGGCTTATCAAAAATCAATTTATTTGTGGCACAATTCAAATCCAAACACATGCAAGTTGCACACACGCAATAGAAGAAACTACACTCAACAACCAAAGTGTCTTAGAGTACATTTACAAAGAAGGTCAATATTAGTCATAACAAAATGCTTTACAAACTTCCCAAAAGAAAGGGGGAAAACGGTAACAACTCACATTTTCACAAAGAAAAGAAAAGTGATGGAGCATAATGAAGTGTTTTCTTGAGCACAAAATACAATCAAACCAACAAGGCCAAGATATGATCTATATAGGCAATTGGCCAAGAAGAAAAATGGACATAGAGAAACTAAATCACATAATGAAATACAAATCCAAAAACTTTGTAGAATATCCATTCTAGGGATAAGAAATAGAAACACTCAAGTTTGAGCTCGAAACTAAAAGCATGCATCACCAAGATGATATCGAAGCTCACAACCTAAATGCCAATCAAAATCAAGGATTGAGAACAGTGCGTGGCCTAGAACCTCACGTTTTCAACATATATCTTAGATTGTTGTTAGGTACCATATCTATTATAAATAGAAGAAAATAGAAATATTGCAACAAATACCAGTGGATCAATAAAATGTAGAGAACCAAAACACCAAAGGTGATACCTTTATTGATAGAAAGCAATGTTCACTTGCCTCTTCGAGGGGGAAACCTCTAGCAGAGCAACACTCTATTACAATAATTCTCAAGATAAGGCTTTCTCATGCTTCCCACTCTTATTTATACCAATTCTATCTTCTAAAGAACATTCTAGAGGAAGATCTTTCTAGAAGCGAAAGCTTCTATTAAGTCTTCTTACATTAGACTTGTTCACATTATTAAATAGTCCTTATTGACTAATGCCGACCTTTATTACATGGAAAATATATTATTCTACCTACGTGAGGGGTTAATGAGGTTAGATCCCTAACATGCCCTCCCCCTTGAAGAACAACCTTGTCCTCAAATCTTGAGATGAGGAAACTATTGTAGAATGGTGGTCGACTCCCAGGTGACATCTTCTAGAGTTGTATCTTTCCACTGGACTAACACTTCCTTGATGGTGCGCTGACAAATAAAATGCTCTTGCTGGTCCAAGGCTACTTGTGGTTGCAACCAAATGGAACATTCATCATCCAACTTAGGGATTCTGGTTTGAATTTGGCACTTAGTTCCAATCACTTTACTTAAGCACAAGACATGAAAACATGATGGAGTTTAGAATGATTGGGTTGAGCTAACTGGTAGGCCATGATTCCCACTCGCTTGAGAATTGTATAAGGACCATAAAATTTGGGAGAAAGTTATTAACAATGTTGAGATTTGAGTGAAGTTTTCTTATAAGGTTGTAGACGAAGAAACACCTGGTCCCCTTTAGAAAATTGATGTTTAGAACGCCCCTAATTTTCTTGTTGATTCATGCGATTTTGAGCCATGACTAAATTTTCTTTGAGGGTATGGAGAATGGTTGCTCGAACTATAAGATTATTTTCAACCTCTTGAACCTTGGAGACACCTGACATGTATGAGAGAATTGACGATGTATTTTTCCTAAATATTGCTTCAAAAGGAGTCATGTGAGTAGAAGTATGGTAAGATGTGTTGTACCACCATTCATCTAGGATAACCATTGAGCCCACTGATTTTTTCGGTTGGATGCAAAACACTGCAAAAATGTTTCCAAAAACTTGTTGACAAATTTAGTTTGGCCATCAGTGTGGGGATGATAGGCGGTGTTGAGATGCAATTGGGTTCCCTGGAGCCTGAACAATTCCTTCCAAAAATTGCTGGTGAAAGTTGGATCTTTGTCAGAGACAATAGAATGAGGCATGCCATGAAGTTTGAATATATTATCCATAAATATTTGATCCACTGTGGATGGAGTGAATGCATTTTTAAGAGCACATAAATGAGCATATTTGGAAAGATGATCGACTGCCACCACGATGAACATATTATTACTAGATTTAGGGAGGCCAAGAATGAAATCCATAGAAATATCCCTCCAAATATCAGGGGGAATCATAAGTGGTTGGAGTGTGACATGAGTTTTGAATATTTATCCCTTATTACATTGACATGTATCACATTCAACCACAAAGATGCAAACATCTTGTTTCATACTATCGCATAAAAATAATGCTTGACTAGTTCATAGGTTTTGGTAAACCCAAAATGCCTAGCTTTGGGTGAAGAATGAATCTCATAAAGCACCATGGATTTAAGTTGCGACTATTTTCTTAAATACATATGACCTTTGTAGCGAAGCTCTTCATTGTGCCAAGAGTACCTTGGAGAATCTTCAAGATGGTGTTGTAATTGTTGGATCAAGTGAGAAAGTTTTGGGTCTTGCATCCATTCTTGGAAAACAACTTGGAGCCAATATGGTACAATGAAGGAGAGGGAAAAGAGGAACCCTTCTTCTTCATACTTTATGGAAAGAGCGTCAACAAACACAATTTATTTTCCCTTCTTGTAAATGATCTCATAATCATATGCAAATAGCTTGGTCACCCATTTTTGCTGCTCTGTAGATAAAATTTGTTGTTCTAGAAAATACTCAAGGCTTTGATGATCAATTTTAATTTGGAATCTTTTCCCTAAGAGATAAGGATGCCAAATATCCATGACATGCAGAAGAGCCAAAAATTATTTTTCATAGATTGATTAGCCCAAATGTCTCTTTGAGAGTTGTTTTCTAGTGAAACCCAAAGACCTTCCATCTTGCATAAGGACTGCCCCAATTCCTTTCCTAGAAGCATCACATTCCAAGAAAAAAGTCTTGGTGAAGTTGGGAAGTGCCAGGACAAGAGTCGTACACAGAGATTTTTCAAGACATGGAAGGATTGATCATCGATTGGAATCCAAGTGAAATCATTATTTTTAAGGAGAGTAGTGAGAGGTGCTGCAATTTTTCCATAATTATGAACAAACTTGCAATAATACCCCGTTAGACCTAGAAAACCATGCAAACTCTTAAGAGTTTTAGGGTAATTCCAATCCTATATAGCTTCAATTTTCTTAGCATCCACCCTTACACCATCCTTGCTGACAATATGACCCAGGTAATCCAATTTCGAGGCTCTAAAGGCACATTTAGATTGTCTGAGGAAAAGTTTGTGCTGAGAGATTAGATAGAGAACTTGATCTATATGGGAAATATGGTCTGTCCAAGTTTTACTACAGATGGGAATATCGTAAAAAAAACTAAGAAAAAATGATGGAGGAAAGGATGGAAGACATGATTCATGAGACTTTGGAAAGTGGAGGGAGCATCACACAGGCCAAAGGGCATGACCAAGAACTCATAGTGACCCTCATGAGTTCTAAAATCATTCTTGGGAATGTCTTCCTCTTTCATAAATATCTGGTGGCAGAACAAATATCAATTTTAGTAAAGTACTGAGTGTTAGAATATGATGGATGTGCTCGTTTAACCATAGACAATATCACTATTGTCACCCAACGATAGGTCGAAGCCACCACTGAGAACCTTAACCTTGACAATGAATCATTCTGGAAGAAAACCCTAGGCTAGATAGCCAAACAAGATAACACACCTCTCTCCAAGGATAACACACCAAACAAGAGTAACAAGAGATGATCAGAGAGTCCAAACCATAACCAAGAGAGAGTCTAAGCCAAAACCGAAATCTGCTAGCTGTAGCAGCTGCAACGACAACTCTCCTCCAAACTTATGCACAAACTGGCCAACTGCAGTGCGCACAAGTGCTGCTTCTACAGTTCTAAGAATGCCTGCCAGAATGAAGACTGGCCTCCTGTATTTATACTTAAACTAGAAAATTTCTTGGGGCGACTTCTCATTCTGGGTGCTTATTTACTTAGTATATATTATTTCTTTTAGCCGAGTTATCCTCTTGGAGTCTAATAACCTAATACAAATTATCCTCTTGAGCCGACTTGTCTTCTAGGGTTATTAGCCAACTAATTAGGGTTTCTTCTTGCTTCCCAAAATATTCTATTCTCGTCAGGTTTACATGTGGAGGTAAATACCTCCCGCAACTACCATAATATAAACACTCCCTCCTAGCTAGGGAGGTATTTGAAGGTAATGGTCTTGAGAACAAACATACCATTTACCCGGTAGCATCAACATAGTCATACAGACTATATCATGAGCACCATCATCACTATCAATGTCATTAGCTGCATCATCTATCCAAACCATACTCCATATGAGTAATTAGACATGATGCTGGATAAGTCACTCACTCCACAGGGTGACACAAGAGCCATTCTTCTAATCCAGACATATGTCCTAGAAGAATAAATGTTTTGAACCATTTTCCGTCTAGGAAATCTCTGTCCATTGATCATCCATCTAGCTGATAATCATTTTCAGCACTACTGATAGTCTTCAAGGTGATCAGAACAATGCCATTCAATAGAACATAAATGTGTCTATCCATAGTAGTACACAAATACAATCCAATGATACACTACCACACCAAGTAGCACACATATACTTGATCAATGACATATAGTCAAAATCAGTGGAACACATCCACTACAGTAGTATACATCTATTGTCCAGAGACATACAGTCTCCATAACAATCATATCATCAACCTGCACAAAAAACATTGTTATGATATATAAACTGAATCATGTGGGCCATTCTTCCACTCACATTTGTGAGATCTGGAAGAGCATCTTCCCTAAGAAAGTAAAACATTAATGATGAGCTATTTGGACTATTCTTCTCAAGCAAGGAAGAATAACTGTCCTGATTTCTGAGCCCGAACCATTCACCTATCTGGTCCATTCCTATGACACTAAACAAAGTGCAACCTGGAGAGAATGAATTTTCCCTAGGGAATGCCTATCCCTGATTGCTGAACCTGGACCATTCACCTATTTGGGCCATTCCTCCGGCACTAAAAAAAGTGCAACTTGGAGAGAATGAATCTTCCATAAGGAATGATTGTTCGGACCATTTCCTAAGGAAATGACTGTCCTGCACCAACCTCCAAAATAGACCATTCTTCGAAACTACTCACAACTGTGAGCTTCGAAAGAATGACTATCCAGTGCGGCGGACCAGCCTTCTTGACCACTACTGAGAGTGACCGTCAATAAGAGAGACTGTCCTAGACCATTCCCTATGTTAAACATAAGGGGAATCACTATCTATGGTACATTATCAATCCATCGAACCATTTCCATTACGAAAATGACCGTTCGATCTGGACCATTTTCCGAATTAGAAAATGCCTATCCGTCAGAAATCTCAAACCACTTTCCGAACTGGAAAGGAACTTCTCATCCTGGACCATTTTTCGAACTAAAAAATGATTGTCCATAAATCAATAACACATTAGTGCTCCCTCCCAACCTGTGAGTCATCTCTTTCTTTTTCAATAAGGAAGTCGTCTCCATGAGCTCCAACTTAAGTACACAAACTCTTTCATCTTTAATAGAGGCTTTACCAAAATGTCTGCTTATCTTCTCATTTGTGGAGATATATATTGGAGAACCACTTCTCCTTTCTGGACTTCATCATGAAGAATGTAATGCTTGATCTCAATGTACTTCATTCTTTCTCAAACACTGGTTTCTGAAGGCTTCATATAGCTCTGATCATCATAGTTGAATTCAACTCTTTTGTTTCCTGCTAGCTCATAACATCGTGGCAAGGGTCAAACTTGGAACATATCCATGTGGTACTTCTTCTGTCATCATGAGATATTTGTCATGGATTGGCAATCCAACATCCTTGAGTTCCGAGTAACCATTTTGATACAATATCTTTGTTATAGAAGGTTTTTCACCACGCTTCTGCTGTGCATTGGAGGCTCTGCACCAAGTTGTTTGAATCCATACAAGATCTTCTTCCATATTCATACAAGAGTCTCTTTATGGTATACCTCAAAACCTTGAGGTTTCTATATGCTTATTTGTTTGATTATTCTGTTGAGGATAACAGTTCTTACATTCATCTGATGTAAACTCCAACCCATGTATATTGTAGACGATATAATGACTCATGTAGAGGTATGTCTGGTTTACTAAAACAAACAATCATCATAGTATTCTCCCTCCATCTGGGAGAAACTCTAGTTCTGGATCTCGCAATGCTTTCATTCATGAGTCTTCCATACACTGTTCTTCATCACAACTTTCAGTTCCTCTACTTGATTGCTTTCATATCAGGCTGGTAGTCTTGTGATTCTTGATACAATGACTGGTTGTTTTGTATTTTCCTTCTCTCTTGGAATCTTCATGTTCTTCCTCATGTTTTTCTTTAGCTCTTGGGTCCATGGATCTTTTCTATAGATTCCATGCCCTGAAGTTCAACTTCTTCCTTTCATCATAGAATCATGGATGTGGATGAACAACCAGGGATAATTTGAGGCTTCTTTTCGAAGAAGGCTTATTCTAAAGTCAAACTAAAGACGTGTTGTTTTTCATGGCTGCCATTATTGATGGGAACATGGATAGATATTTCATCATCTTCAATGGATCATACTATTTAGGATTAGCTCCCTCCTAATCCTTGCTTCATGCATGAGTGCATGCTCATATTTTTGGAATTCTGTAATCAACTCCCTCCAACTAAGATATCCCACACTTTTGTCTGCATCCTTATTTCCTTCTGCAAAGTGTCATAAGTCTTTTTCCAATTTCCTCTGGATTGCTGACTTCTTTCTGTGTTTTACTTCTTCTAGGTTTCTTCAAGATTGATGCTGATTTTGGCTTATCTTGTGGATGTTACTTATGTAATCACTTCCACATGAATTGTTACTAGGGTTTGTTGATGTACTTCATCCTTTCATGTGTATTGCCTGACTTGTAGTCATTATGATAGCAATCCTTATCTTGTTGTTATTCCATAGGTATAGTTTCTCTTTGAACATATTATCTTCTAGAAAATAGATATGCAAGATATGTACAAAAAACATGGTATGTACAAGAACTATGAAGAGTATTGTTACCTTGTCTTAGAAGAAGAAGTTTGTTTTGTCCTTCTTGGCTTTCTTTGAGGGTTCCCTTTCTTCGACAATTGATGCTTCGTGTGATTCCTTCCTTTTCTTTAACTCGAGACAATGATTCTTGTAGTGACCATACTTTTGACAATTGATGCATTGTGTTCTTGACATATCTTTCTCTTGATTTGGTTTCTTCCTAGAGCCAAACTTGTTTTTATTCCTGAAATCCTTGAACCTTGTTTTGAAATCTTGATCATCGTACTTCTTTTGGGGTTTCTCTTTTGCACTGATCCTTGATTCTTCTTGTGCACAACAAGTCCAAAGTTATTCAAATGTAGGATACTCTTTCCTTGTGTTCATGCTTGCGAAAAATGCATCCCATGTCTTCAGAAGACCATTGAGTACTATGTTTACCAATTCCTTCTCTGAAATGATCTCGTCAATAGCTTGTAGTCGATATATTAACTAAGAGATTCTCAAAAAGTATGATGTTATGTTGTCATCATCATTCATCTTCATGTCATGGAGCTCATTCTTCAGACTCATTACTTGTCCAATGTTTGTTACTGAGAAGAGGTTTGTTAGAGATAAGTACATCTTCTTAGAGGAATCAATATGGGAGATGTAGAATTATCGGTGGTATTTTATTTAGGGAATCGTACATCTTCTTAGAGGAATCAATATGGGAGATGTAGGGTATCAGGTGGTATTTTATAGAATCCACCATGATACTCATGGAATTGATTTCATTTTCTTTGAACTTATCCATAACTGCAACATTCTACGGTTCCTTTTCTTTTCCTTCTTCAAACTCTGGTTCCACAATCTTTCCTTTCACGATATCCAACACTTTATTCTTGGAAAGGATGAGATCAATCCTTGTCTTCCATTCTCTGAAGTTATAAGCCCCATATAACTTGTTTTCTAACTTCATAGAGTAAGTCATGGTTTCCTTGACTTGGTCAACCCTAGATTTGACCAAAAACTCAACCTTGACATCTTAGCTTGCTGAGAGTACCAGGAGATGTGCTAGGCTAGGGTGCACTAGTCTATCTGAAAATTAGGTCAATCCCTTGACTTAAGGTGCCTTAATGAGAGGATTAGGGTTTCTGCAACTACACCTACTAGTAACCCTAGCAACAATGCTTTGGTAACTGCTTCTACTAGAAACCCTAACAACAGTTCTTCAACGAGCTTAGTATCCTTATGGCTATGCTCCCTTCCAGTGGTTAGACTGAATGAAGGAGGTGTGGGACCATAACCTACTAGAATATGATGGATGTGCTCATTTAACCATACACAATATCACTATTGTCACCCAACCATAGGCCGAAGCCACCTCCAAGCACCTTAACCTTCATAGAGAATCATTCTAGAAGAAAACTCTAGGCTATATAGCCAAACAAGATAGCACACCTCTCTCCAAGGATAACACACCAAACATGAGTAACAAGAGCTGATAAGAGAGTCCAAACCATAACCAAGAGAGAGTCCAAGCCAAAACCAAAATATTATAGCTGCAACAGCTGCAACAACAACTCTCCTCCAAACTTGCGCACAAACTGGCCAATTGCAGTGCGCACAAGTGCTGCTTATGCAGCTCTAAGAATGCCTACCATAATAAAGAATGGCCTCCTATATTTATACTAAAACTGGAAAACTGCCTGGGCCGACTTCTCATTCTGGGTGCCTATTTACTTAGTATATAATATTTCTTTTAGCGGACTTCTTCTCTTGGAGGCTAATAACCTAATACAAATTATCCTCTTGAGCCGACTTGTCTTCTAGGGTTATTAGCCAACTAATTAGGGTTTCTTCTTGCTTCCTGGAATATTCTATTCTCGCCAGGTTTACACGTGGAGGTAAATACCTCCCGCGGCTACCATAATATCAACACTGAGCAGCATTGAATTCATCAAACATGTCATTAATGATAGGAATGGGGAATTTGTCTTTTATGGTGAGTTTGTTAAGGGTGCATAGTTTAGGACAAATGCACAAAGTTCCTTCTTTCTTGAGTATCGTTACCATGAGAGAAGAACAAAGGTTGGTGCTAGGACGAATAACACCCACTTCAAGCACTTCTTGAACAATTTTCTCAATTTTATTCTTCTGGGAAAAGGGATGACGATATGGGCGAACATTAGGAGGAAGGCTACCTGGAACTAGAGGAATGGAATAATCATGAACACCACAAGAAGGGGGAAGTCCTTGAGGAGGAAAAAATGACTTGGTGTTTGGAGAGGATAGATTGGAGGTCAAGATGCATTGAGGGTGTCTAAACTACTTGAATGGAATGGAGTTGGGAAATAATTCTTGAATGACCTTGTTTGATGATATTTTTCATTCGATGGGAACTGATGATTTCAAGGGATCCTGTTGTGATACCTTGGAAATTATACTATTGTCCCTCCTACTGGAATTGTATGGTTAATTCCTTAAAATACACGAGGATGGATCCTAGAGTGCGTAACCATTCAACACCAAACATAATGTCACAACCACCCATGTCGATATCAAACATATGATATTTCAAGTGATACTGACCAATTTGTAGGCACACATTTTCACAACGCCCACCACATTTCATGGAACCGCTATTGGAAATCATGATTTGAAAATTGTTGACGACATGGATGTAGCAATTGATTTCCTAGGCAATGCAATGGTGAATAAAATTATGGGTGTTACCACTTTCAACAAAGATTATGAATTTTCGATGCTTAATGTAGCCAATTAGCTTGAGGGTTTGGGGAGAAGAAAAGAGAGTGAGGGAGTGCAATGAAATCAACGTTAGTTCGAATTTTGGTGGATCAATGAGTGGAGTAGTATAATCGATTGGGGGTAGCTCTTCCACATGATAAACTTCAACCTCCTCATCAAAAGTATCCTCATAAATGGCCATAACAAATTGTTGTTCCTTACATTTGTGCTTGGGAAAATATTTGTCATCACAATTATAGAAAATACCCTTGAGTTGGTGTTCAACGATTTGTTCTTGAGTTAATCTGTGGATATTGAGAGGAGTAAGATGATGGGTAGGATTGGTAGGGTGAGTGAAAGGAAGAAAATATGGTTTGTGGTTCTAGGAAAAGACAACATGTTGTGTTTCCTTGGCACGTTGAGTAGCTTCCAACCAAGTCTGGGGTAAGGTAGGAGGACTTGGGATCGGATTTCATCCTTGAGGCCATTGATAAAGCATTCCCTGGAGAAGGCATCGAACATGCCTTTTGTTCTCAAAGCCAACTGCTCAAATGTGAAAATAAAGTCTTCCACAATACCATACTTTTTCAACTTGGTCAAACGACCCAGGTATTGTGTGTCAGTGTCAAAGCATTCATAAAGTTCTTCCACAAACTGTGTCCAAGCAACATAAGCTTAGCGTGATTTTCGATGCCATTGCCTCCATTGCCAACATTCAATATCCAGATAGAGGACACCATAACAAAGTTTTGCCAATTCATCAGTGGTGCCATGCAAGGATAATTTATGTTCCATTTGAGTGACCCAACCAGTGGGATCCACGCCATCAAATTTGTTCACCTCTACTCATGGAAGACAAAGATTAGAATGAAAGATGGGGATGTAATGAAAAATATGGGAATTGGAGGAAGCAACACTTTTTGGGTTAGAAGGTTTCTCAAATGAGGTAAGGCCTTCATGAGAATGTATTTTTTCCAGAACCTTACCAACAAAGGAGTCACGATGGGATTCAAGATGTGATGCAAGCTGGCTTGCGATGTGTGAAATGATGTCTTGCTTTAGGTCGTCTTTAATGTATTCCATTTTGGCATCTATGGTGGAATTAAGGTGGGTTTAAATATCTTAATTGTGGGTGTTTTCCATGGTGAAAGTGAAGCACAAGAATAGGGAGGGTGTTCCACACATAAAAGGGGTTACTGGTGAAGGGTACCACTACAATCAGGACAAAGAGAGGAATCCAATGGAATAGGTGGGAAATATGGGTGTCAGAAAGGGTGGGTGGGTCCAAGGAAACAAAGAGGCCTACCAGTGAGATACCACTGCTATTAGAGAGAAAAGGGGAATCCAATGGGATAGGTCCCAAATATGGGTGTCATGAAGGGCATCAGGTCCACAAGAAAAATAAGGATTAAAAATTATAGGTACCACAGTGACTAGGGAAAAGAGAGGACTCCAAGGGGATAGGTACCCAATAAGGGTTCTGAAGGGACCACTATACTCGTTTTTCTTTTACTTCTGCAGAGTTATACTACGACCTGAAGAATACTATAGTGACTGAATGCCAAAATGTTTAACAAGAAAAGTTTTGCAGGAACTTCACAACCAAAATGCAAGAGGGAGGGTTGCGCGGCAAGATATATTTTCTGTTCCTTCTCTGTTCTATTCCGATATCAAGCATTAGGGTTTTTAGGGTTCCTACAGACAAAGGTTTTCCTTGTGCTATAGCTCTCTGATAGACATGTAGGGTCAAACAATAGCACTCGATCCAATATCTCAGGGCACCAACTAAGGAGGCTCGACCATACCCTTATTCGTACTACCCGATTACCTTGGTACTAGAGAGTATCTTCCCAAGTGTTGTTCTTGGTGTCACTATATAAGTCAGGTGGTCAATCGATTGATCTAGAGACAATTTTAGGAGATCTATGGGACTCTCGATATACATGAAGGTACGTCGGAGTGATGGCCATGTGCAGATTCTTTCTGATGTGATACTAATCGAGGGGTACCAACAAGGGTTAAATAGGTTTCCAACAAGGTGAAACATTTGTTTCTAGGTAACCCCAGGAAACTGTTTGTATTTCCTGCATGTAGTCTTCCCCACCATAGTTTTACTAACTGAGCAACAAATCTCCATTATTTAAAGACGCCAACATTACATGTCTCTTCTCTGAAAAAAAATTCCCACAATTTCCACAGAGGAAAGTGCTCTGATACCACTTGTTAGGTACCAGATCTATTAAAAATAGCATAAAATATAAATGTTGTAGCAAATACCAGTGGATCAACAAAATGTAGAAAACCAAAACACCAAAGATGATACCTTTATTAATAGAAATCAATGTTCACTTGTCTCTTCGAGGGGGAAAACTCCTACAAAGAAACACTCTATTACAATAATTCTCAAGACAAGAATTTATCATCCTCCTACTCTTATTTATACTAATTTTATATTCTAAATAACATTCTAGAGGAAAATCTTTCTAGAAGAGGAAGATTCTATTAATTCTTCTTGCATTAGACTTGTTCACATTATTAAATAGGTCTTATTGACTAAAGTCAACCTTTATGACATGGAAAATATATTATTCTACCTACATGTGGGGCATAGAACCTCACATTTTCAACATATATCTTAGATTGCATAATCCCAAGCTAAGAAAAATGCATTGAAAAAACACCCAAATTTTCAAAACAAATGCCACAAATTTTGATTGTTGGCTAGAAAAAAGCATATATGGAAAGTGTTACCACAAAATCTAGCACTCCCAAATGATCTAAAATCCTAAGCATCAAGGGGATAGTTTTTTGAACTATGGAAGGCTACCCACTGTCACCACAATAACTCTTCTTCACACTTCTGGTAAGCTCTTCTCCAATTCAAGAGGGACTTCCCTAAATATAATTTTGTTAAGGCTATGGAGTGGAGGCACAAGGTGATTTTTGAAGAGTAAGCCTTAACAAAATGTAGGTTGTAGCATATAAATAAAATGGAAATGGGAAAAGGATATGGGAGAGGAAGGGAAAGGAAGACGAGGGGACAAGAAAATGGGATGATATGGGCCCGATGTCTATCAATCACAAGTTAATGGAGTCATGAAATATTACATGACTAAAGGGACTAGTGTGTCACAATTAACTTCTTTGTATGTCTAAATAGTAATAAGAGATATTTTTCCACATTCAACCTTTGGATGAAAGAACTTGTTGATAAATTCATCATTTGGGTGTTAACTTAAGGTAAAAGGAACTAATTTGATGCAATTCAACCTTAAGCTTTTGCCGAAAATTAATGTGTGAAAACTTGATCTTGGAGAGCTAGGGGTGCTACTCATCAAATAAATTTAAAAGTGTTGTCATATTAGGTTGAATTATAATTCCATTTTAGCAACTAGTTTTATTAAATGAAGGAAATCAAACATAATTATAAAAATAAGGAAAACAAGAGGGAGAATCGCCTCACATTTCATTACTCCTAAACAAAATATATTTCATTAATAGGCCTTCAAATTAAAATGATAGCAATATGTTTTCTACACATAATCAACAACAAAATTGATTTAGAGCACATACAAACCCATACAATAAAGT
Source organism: Picea sitchensis (assembly GCA_010110895.2). Taxonomy (NCBI): domain Eukaryota; kingdom Viridiplantae; phylum Streptophyta; class Pinopsida; order Pinales; family Pinaceae; genus Picea; species Picea sitchensis. The sequence goes on from SNQJ01S0019392.1 coordinate 62,000, forward strand.
GGATCGATGCCTCACTGCTTCATTAGTCTTCAAGAATTTGATATACAAGGGAGCTCCACATCAATTCTCTCCAAGCTCTAGAATATCCCATCACTTCTTTCTTTCACAATCATATAATTGTCAATTCCCCCTTTGAAATGGAGAGACAATCCTCTTTATATAGAGTGAGTTAAATCTCTCATACAATAAAATATGTTATCTTTCTAACTAACTAAATGAAAAGTAAAACCCATATTTTAATAATGGAGTAGTTATATCTCTTCCAAATCCATGGTTGACCATTTTACAACATGTGAAAACAAGCCCTTCAAAGACAATTCACCCTGATCCAAAAATAGTAATATGTGCCAAATAATGATGATGAAGGGGGCAAACCACCAAAAATAGGCATCAAACCAAGTCAAATGCCAAGTGTCCACATGAAATGTGGCCTTGAATAATGCATGCATACAACCACTCCACATGTGTGAATTCCAAGGTAACCAACTCCATGGATGATTGTGCAAGATGACAAATGGATGGAGCACTCCACAAAGAAAGATGTGGTTAAAACACCAAAATGGAAAGTAGATAATCTCTCCGCAAGTGCGCCCTCTGAGAATAATCTCCAAAAATAGAAAGGAGACCAAATATAAGATCATGCTAAGTCACATGTGTGACCATCCTAATGTGCCACACACCACCCAATAACAACTTTGATAACTAGCCCAAACAAAATAAAATATATGCCAAGTCAAAGAGGTAAGGGCACTCTCCAATGAAGGTCAAAATATGCCAAGTGTAGTTGAAATATCCATGCAATAATGATGAGAGATCACCTCTCCTAGGTGCACCCTAGAAAATTGTGCCATGCAACTACCTCAACTACCGAACAAATCATAAATATTCTCCATGTGAAGTGTGCCATAGGAGAATGTTCCAAAGTGTTTAGGAACCATCGATAAAATACTCCTCCATACATCATGTGTCCAACCCAAGAGAGTGTGCCCTAGAGAAGTGTGCAAAACTCTCTAAGAAATCGATAAGATATTGCATGCCTTCAATATCATGCCCAAAAGGGGGGGAACACCACTAGAGAGCTCCAACTCAGCCCAAATAACCACTTCAAGTGTGAAAATTAAGAATATACAATAGGGTTCCCAAGATATTAACCTTTATTTGGATAAATTAGATTAACCATTAATGAATAATGAAATAAATATCAACATGTGTGCATAAAGGTTAATGTTCAAATATGACCATAGTCCTCATCCCAATTAGTCACTATGAACATGCACACCAATGAGGGGTGCACTTTAATTAAGTGTTGTACCATGTAAATAAAATATGTTCTCCTTGGAAAAACCCATCCATGATAACAACCAAATATAATAAAGTCCAACCCAAAGTGCACCATCACTAAGGGATTATTTCATCAAATCACCATCTAATCTTAGGAAAATGTTAGATCACCATCAAAAAATAATGTAATACTCCCCTTTATAACATAAACTTAAGAAATACCATATCATTGAGGGTACTAAGATCATAAAACACATTCCCCCCAAGGTGAAGTCTAGCAAATGTGACATCGTAAAGTTAAATCACCTAGGAAAATCCCCTAAAGGAAACATGAATTATCCCATAATAGCAACATCATAAGAAATAAGGACATACCAAAAAGGATAACCCATCCAACCATCAAGTGTGTCCCCCATCATACATCCAACACGCGAGGACCATATATAAATCCCCCTCCTAGTGACACCAAATAATACCACATCATCATGCCAAAACCACTAGGAAACTTCAACAATCATGAAACATATATCTCCTAACCATCATCATCTAAACCCTTGGGCGGTTAAAACCATCACACACACACACACACACACACACACACACACACACACACACACACACACACACACACACACACACACACACACACCAAACCACCATAACGAGATATTATTCTCCACATCCATCAAAAGTGCAACCAAGGGGTAATCAACAAGGCATGGACATGTGAGAAGGCTACCAAGCAACAAACACAATTTCCATCCAACCAAGGAGAAGTGAGTTCCCCCAACCAAAATATCTCCATCAAATGATATAATGCCATGAATAGATAGGGCTCCATATAGATGAATCCCCCAAGTCGGTCTAGCAACTCCACAGAACAAAATGAAAATCTCCATTAATGTGGTGAAAATCATAGGGTGGAACCTCATACAATATAAGTTGTAATAGAAAGAAGATGTTGGGTTATCAATGATATACATAGAATTTCAAAGTAAAAGACACAACTATTGAATTGTCTATTTTATTAATATTGTTATCAATCTCTTTCAGTTGTTAGTCACTAACTAAAAATATCATCAGTCTAAAAGGAACAAACATGGAAGCATGCTTGCAAGAATTCAAACTTCATTATGGTACACTACTCTTAAGAAAAACATAGCTAGTATATGTTGCAGGAGATAGAACCCCATAAGAAGCATATTTGAAATAAACCTATCAAAATTAAATGCAAGGGAGAAGGCACAAAATATTGTGATGGAAATGAATTGATACGAAGGGCATGTAATGTCCCTACCATTAAATTTCACAAGACATGTTAGGAAGTAAGAAGTATGGACATAATAAGGCTTCACATTTCACTTGTAGTTGGATAACAGAAGGATTATCTAGTATGTACGTTTAGTTAAGAAATGTTAGTATCACTAGTTTAGGGTAGGTGGTAGAATCAAGGGGATTGATTGAGGGATTATCCACCCAATTATTGGATTTTTGAGGTAATCAAGGGATGCAACTGAAAGGGTATCACCGAAATTCGTGTGTGTGTGTGTGTGTGTGTGTGTGTATAACACATTCGTAACTTGCGAGACTAGCATGTAGTTGAGAAACCACGACCTAAGGGAATATAAGTCATCAAAATCACTCGAGAATCTCACCCAACCTAGGCCAAACCAACCCTTAACATTGATGGATTTTTTGGTTTCTCCTCCCAATAGTGGTGGGTTTTGAACTTGGGTCGCCATGTTGAACGAGGCCCATTGAAACCGATCGCTCTATCGTGATTTGACATAGATTTTTATTTATTTATTTATTTATTTTTTAAATTTGGCATGTTTAAAAGGGTGTTTTTTTTAATGGTTCTAAGGGAGGGATGCCAATAGTGGAATGGTGTCCAATAGTAGAGATGAAACCTGAAAACATAATCTCCCAAAAGTCAACAAGAAATATATTAATAAATTAATAAAAAATTTCTAGTAAAATAACAAATTATGCTTAAAGCTAGTTCAAAATTAGCCCATAAATTGGTTGGGTCCACAATTGCCCACAAAATGAATTTAAGTGCACCAAAGTATATGGAAAACAAACTATTTTACATACACAACATCATTTCCAATACAAATTTAAAATCTTTGACATAAAGATTATGAAAATAATTAAACATCTAGACCTGCCCAACTTTCTCTCCTTTTGTCATCAATCTGCATAGATTGACTACCATATTTGACAAATAGGTTGATCATTAGAGAATGGATGCAATAAACAACTTTTCCTATGCCTAAAATTATGTCCATATGGATCCTAGCACTACTTTCCACTTGCATATTTAATCAACAATTATTGACCAACCTCAACTTACAAGTATTCATCCACCTAACCATAGGTGTTGATCTAATTGATGCTCAATTAATTTTTATTTCATATAAAACACAAATTATGCAAAATTAACCAATGTTGTAGTTTGAAAGGAATACCTTCAACACATGATTTTCAAGATGACAATTATGGCATGCTCTTCATTAGAGGGTCCAACAAGTGAAATCAAAGGGGATCAAACTGCTTTGGTTCACGATAGTACTTTACAAGAATAAGATTTATTTCTTCCATCTATGCACTAATGATATAAATTAGAATATTCTCATTAGACTGATACTATTGAATAAATTATTGTCATTGATGTCAAAGGCAAGTATTCAAATATAAATATCCAAAGGAAAGGGGACTTTAAGAAATACAACATGGAAGTGGATTATAAATGAAGTTACATGAAAGTGGATTAGAAATGAAATTACGTGAAAGTGGATTAAATATGGAGTTACGTGAAAGATGATTAAATATGAAGTTACATGAAAGTGGATTACATATGAAGTTATGTGAAAGTGGATTAAAAAGTAAAAAATGGATTAAACATGAAGTTCTGTGAAAGTGGATTAAAAAGTAAAAGTGAATTAAAAAGTGAAAGTGGAGTAAAAGTGCACATGGTATTTGCACATGGTTTTAAAACCCATGGTGTATTTTACCATGGCATGTTGAAAAGTAAATTAATTATTTATTTATTGAAGGTCGTGTCTTTTCAAATGTACATGAATTTTCATGTAGAGTTAATGTCACAATATAAAAGGAGAAGATGATTGTGAGAAATAGTGTGGGGGTGAAGAGTGGAAATGGAATATTCACATATGAGAATATAATATGAAAAATATTGAATATTATTTAAAAAAGGAGAGAGTGATGAAGTATGTGACGACCCAACCAATAGATCTTGAAAAAGCAAAAGGAGCAAGTGTTGAGAAGATCTGACGAACGCACAAGTAAGTGCTGAGCAGATCTGGCGAAAGTAGAAGGAGTGAGTGCTAAGAAGATTTGGCTAAAGAAAAATTAGCAAGTGTAGAGAAGATATGGAGAAAACAGAAGTAACGAGCATAGAAGCAATAAGCAGACTGATGAAGGAAATGCATATGAAGAACTTGTAAAATTGTAAGTAGGTTGGTGCCTACAAAACAAACAACTGTGGGGATTGGTGTCCCTAATAGGTTGGTGCCTACAAACAATAGAGGGGATCGATTTCTCTAGTAATTCAGTTCCTACAAACAACTATGGGAATTGGTGTCTCCAATAGGTTGGTGCCTACAAATATATAAAAACACTTTTTTGTGGTTTTCTCTCGAAATGGTTTCCACATAAAATATTGTGTCTTCTAGTTGTTAAATTTATATGATTTCTTCATTATAGTTTATGAGTGTTAAAAATAAAAAATAGACTTAAAATGATTCACCCCCCCCTCTCAGTATAAGTGTGTTCTCAACAATTGGTATTAGAGCCAGTTCCTTCGGAAATAGTCTAACCACTGGAAGGTAGATCTCGTGAGAACACATGACCGGTTATGAAGGTTTCTCTACAGACATGACTCTGTTGTTTGACAGAACAAACTATGCCTTCTAGAGTATAAGAATGAAAACATATCTAATGGCCCTGCATTTTGATATTTGACAATTGGTCGTGACTAGTTATACAACCCCAACAACTCCAGCAACATGTACGTCTGAGAAAAAGGCTAGTGAAAATAATGCAAAAGCCATGAATTCTATCTTGTGCGGTATGTCAAAATCATAGTTTGTCAAAGTAATGCATTGCAAATCAATGAAAGAAATTTGGGACAAAATTCAAAAAATCCATGAAGGCGATGACAAGGTCAAGAAGGATAAGCTACAAGTTCATAGAAGATAGTTCGAGAGTCTGAAGATGAAAGACGAAGAAAATGTTGCATCCTATCTCCTCCGCATGGAAAAAATTGTCAACATCATCAGAGGACTTGGTGAAACAATTACTGAACCAATGATTGTGCAAAATGTGTGTTGGTGGGTCCAAATGGCCTGTCAAGCAGATGAGAGAGAACGCCCGATGGCAGGTCCCAATCAAACTTACTCTCATTTGGTATAGCGTTTCTTGCGAGGATATGGGCCTCACTTCCACTCAAAATTAAAAGAATAAAGAGGGGAAAGACATTGAACTCCCCCCAAAATAATTCTAACTAATCCTTAGGCTATTATAACTAAAAACAAACTAATCTAATCCTAACTATTTCTAATCTATCCTGGGAGTAAAACTAAAATAATGAGTACAATGAAAGATAACACCATTAGAACCATAAATAACTCATGTATTCTAATGATATATGAAAACAATAATCCTACATATATACAAACAAATAGTTGAACAATACATCTATAACATCATTTATGTACCCACAAGGAAACATGTGACAACATAAACAAACAAAACAAAGTGCATAAATAATTCATACAACAAAATCTTATCTACTCAACTAAAAGATAAATGCATAAAGAATAGTATCCAATACACTCATCAACATCACATATTTCCTAAATGTCTCCTGCTCTTTATTACTCGAAAGAAATAGTACCATCTTGTGTTACAAAGGGAAAAATCCTTATTCCATTCAACTAGCTCTCTTTTATAAAACAAGAGAGAGTCTCTTCAACTCTCATGACCATTCGTTTCGTTTTCCTCTAATTTTATCTTTTTTACATTTCAAATTTATTTTGCATTTTAAAAATTTAAATGTAGAAGTTACAAATGGGAGCTGGAGAGACTTTTGGGTGGTTAAATTCTCCCTATGGCAATTTACAAATGATATCTATTTAAATTTATTATTCACTCTTCCTATTGGGTCATTTTATGAATTTATTGGATCCTTCTGGGAGTTTATAGCTCTAGTCTGTTGAACAAGATCATTCTAGATTCTTCTCATATGTCTTATCTTTCCATCAAGCCCTTACTGGTTTGATTTCGTTTCCCATAGCTTGAGATATGTTTGTTTGAAGTCTGCATATCCGGTTCTTCATCCAAATTCAGGTTTCAAATGTGTTTTGAATTTTTGGACCATTTATATCCTCAATCTACTATCATTTTCTATCCCATATTTTTCTTCTCTCCTTCATTTTTCCATCGAGTCCTCCTGGGCCTAATTTCGTTTCTCGTAGCTCCAGATATGACTGTTGGAACATAACATAGCCCGATCTTCAATCAAATTCGAGTCTCTCTTTAATCAAATTCGGGTCTCTTCTGTGTTCTTCCTTTCCTGAGAGTTTTGACCTTGAATATTGCAAATATTTTTGTGTTATCATGTTCCACTCTCTTTCAAATTTTTGATGGGTTATCAAGCTATCCTGGGACCGATTTCATTTGCTATAGCCTCGGATATGGTTGTCTGAAGTCTTCACAGTCTAATTTCCCCCAAATTCGTGGCCTACTGTTCTTTGCAATTTCTGAGATTTTCTATCACTTTTCTAACTTGAAGGCCTCTTCTATTTCATTCCTCTTCTTGATACCTTTCCAACAAGGTATCATGGGATCAATTCAGAGATCTATAGCCCAAGATATGACAATTTAAAAAATGTTTCCTGAATGGTATTTCGGGAAGAGTTGGTCGGGTTGGAAGCGAACTGATTGGGTCGAGAAAAATTGGTTGGATTGGAAGGAGATTATTGTTGTCAGGAAAATTGATTGGGTTGGGAGGATATGATTAGAAGGGAGCTGATCGAGTTGGAAAAAATTGGCCAGGTTGGAAGGAGATATTCGTCGTCAGAAAAACTGATCAACATGATGTGTAGCATTTGGGAATGGATGAATTATGATGATGACGAGGGATCCAAGATTAAATGTGGGTCCAAAAGGCTAGGTGGTGGGTTCCATGTCATCATCCATGTTAGTGCTACATCATATAACACTAATGACAAGGGGACACATAGATGCCATGTGGTAGTGAGGTGGCAATGACGAGATTTGGCCTAGGAAACTTTGGGAGGCCATAAATTTTGATCCAGAAATCAGATTTAAGTATGGTTATAGTCGTTGGAAGTATATCAACAAGAATAATCAATCTATAAGGTTTAGTTAGAAGAAATAATAGAGGAAAAGAGAGGGAAAAATCAATAAATAAAGGGTAGGCTAAAAGGGGAATAAGATCAAGTGATTCTGCCACATGCATCTCAAGGTTGGAGAAATCATGAAGAAAGGATATCATTCTAATCTGTTCCTGCAACCATAGAAGGAGATGAAATCAATTATGTTATTAAGATGACATTTTCCAATATATCAGAAACATTATATTTCCTTGCCTTTAAGCAAACTCATGAATAAGTATAGATTTTGAAGAACATGGAAATGAGAGGTTTATTGAAGGCAATCATCTATGATCCAGATTAAATAACTATCACGATAGATGCATGCATCTAATATCCAACACATAGAAATGATTAGTGACCTTATGAATCAAGTTAAGAGTTGTTCAATATATGAGAGTATAAAGATGAAGATGTTAAACACCATATGCTAGAAAAACTTGAATAATCATCCAGGAAAATGATTGACAACCTACATCAAACTCATTCAAGACATGTACTAGATCATCAAACCTTACAATCACATAAAATCATTAAACACTTGAGAAATTGTATAAGGTAGGAAGGAAATGTGTCGACCACTCATACAAATGTCAACAAAACATCATAGGTAAACTAAGAATCATGAAGACATTTGAAATCATAATATCAAAAGAGATAATAAACCTCGATCAAAACAATCATCAATCAAGACCAAACCTCAACTCCCTCAAAGTAGGAAAATAAATAATATCAGACTCAAGGAGTAGAGGATTATGCAATATGCTTAAAATTTTAGTGGGGGGGGGGATTTCCTTTCGATTGTAAAAAATATTGTAAAGGGGGGTTGTTGTGACCACAACAAATGACGACACACTGGAAGAACCAATTATCTCTATCAATGGAAGTCTAGGGCCCATACTTCAGATCTGAGTTTTAAAGATAAGTTCAATAAATTGCATACAATTTATGATGCCAAAATGGGTACCACAATGATGCCAAAATTCTAAAAGATATAACCCAATATTTCCAATACTTGTAATCTAACACACCCTTTTCAAAGATCCAAATAATGAGATAAGTTCTTTTATTGAATGTACACTTCAAATTAGATTTGGTTTAACCATGGGTTTTCACTTTTAAACCAAGCAAACATCTGCCTAAATGTGTTCCTCATCTCTCTTTTCTTGGCATTGCTTCGATGCTAGCGAGCATCCATAGCCCCGGTGAAGTTGCCTCGGTACCATACAAGTATAGTCCTACTGCCAACAGACATCCATAAGCCTAGCAGGTTTACTTGTACTTCCCACACTATTAACATTGCTTTCAACTTCCTTTTTTATTTCAGAATATGCTCACCCTTTTAGATTTTAGATATAGATATGCATATGCACATAGGGTGTGAAGGAAGCAAGGTGATACAAGAATTACTTTGATTTGCTGAGTAGATGTTATGCATTTTAGTTTAACCCACAAGTTTCCCAAAAAACCATCATAGTATTGGCCATTTTATTAATGTGAAGTGAGTGGAGCTCAAAGAAAAAGATAGACAAACACTTTCCTATACTTATGGATTATCATGGTATACTCAATAGGAATATGTGTTCCACCACAACTATCAGTCCATACCTACAACTGAGAACTTCATGAATGTTCATTCAGATAGAGCAACCCATGCATCTTATGACTTGTAAACATTTCTTCAGTATGTGACCAAAATTGGACCAACCCCTCACTCAAATTTAAAGAGTAATCCTTAAGGCAGGCTAAGAATCAAATTATCTTAGGGAAATACCAATAGTCAAATCAAAGGATGGAAGGAATCTTCACAAGAAAAAAGCAAGGTTGAAATAAGAAGTCAATTCATGATAAATAAAATTAAACTAAAAGAAATCAAAAGATGAAATGTCAGTCATTAAAAGGGTGAAAATTGGCTAAAAAATAAGAATAGAACCTAGAAACAAGTAATAAATCTGGTGACAACAACAAAGAAAGTGTTTTCAGTGAAATATGAAAAAGTAAGCCAAGGGAAAAAAACAATCAAGAAATCTTATTCATTCAACATCAAAGCCAATGGAAAAAACTCCCAGAATTTTTGATCTAAAATGAAAACAAAGTAGAGCTTGAGAATTGATGATCTAGTGGAAGGAATTGCAACACAATTATATAATCCAACTATTACAAATCATTCTCCTTAGTGCGACAAAACGATTCCGGGAATTTAAACAACATGGGTTAATGTAGATGTTCAATCAAAACCGATTTTCAAAAACCAATTACATGGAACATTCCACAAACCCATAAGCTCTTGAAATTACATGACATGAGCAATTCCTTTGCATATTTGAAAATAATTATTTTTTCAATAGAAAACACATTTCATATTTCTTACCAGAGAATCATTTTATTTTTTCTATAAAAGATAATCATTAGCCACACAGACCTAAATAATTCAATCTAATAAAACAAAGAGGAAAACCATAGCTATGGAGGTCATCAAAATAGTCATGAAAATGACTCCAAATATCAACTAGATAAGAAACCAATATGTGAGTAAATAAATGAGATTATATTTCTAATCAGTTGTTGAGTTGGTGGTAATCTGGGTTGAAAACAAATGTCACAAATGAATCTGATCAACCAAGTTTAGATTAACACTTCCCTAACTTGCCTTCATTTCAATAGAAAATATTTAGAGTTGTTGGTTGCACAAGCCATTTTCCCAACCTGCATACAAAAGAGAACGTTGTAATCAACTCTTAGGAAGTTTGGGAAGAAATCCTTCTCTTAAATGAATGGCTTATTAAAATGAAATAAAACTAAATTGAAAAGTAAAGACCAGATTTAAAACTAATTCTAGGAAAAGCATGCTAAGCTTAAAGTAAACTTAAACTAAGTTGGTTGTCATAAAACTATGTGTAAAGTCCAGTGCAATCATCGAGTATTCATTAACTGCCCATTCAATCAAATATCACATCCTTCTTCTTGAGATATGAGCACTATGTGCTTTCCCTCAAAATTCCTTTCACAAAAAAACTTTAGTGTCATGATTGTTGTGAGATTTGGATCTCTAGACACAATGTCTTGTTCATGAAATCAGAGTCAATCAAATTAAACTAAAAGAACCATTAGAATCCAATTGCATTTATCTTCTAAAGACACCAATCCATCAACAAAATTTAGTCAAAAAAGTATGATTCAAAGATTGTCAACATTGCATCTCAAGGTATGTGTTTTTCTTGATTATTGACGATAATGATGTGAAACATTAACATGATCATATTCAACCTTGTGAGAGGAAATATGACATCATTATGAAAATGGAGCAATTAAGATACTCTGGAAATGTGCAACTTATCTTGGGTCACAACCTAGATGGATTCACTTCTTCAACACAAATGAAAGATATCAATAGAAATCATAAATGAATGAAGTGATTAAGATTTGATTTCTAACTAGTGATAAATAGATGTTTGTCATGATGGACAAGTCCATGAAAATGATATCCTCAAGTTTCCAAGAATATCTCCAGTAGATAAATCATGCATTTGATTTCTTTGAGATTACATATTGCGTAGAATACAGAGGAAATGGAATAGAAAAAGAAAAGTGTGTAGCTTGCCTCCCTAATAGATATGTTTTCCGTTAAAAATAATCAGACATATAATCTATAAAAATAAAATAAAAAAGCTCATGAGTAAGAGGGATCAAAATAGAAGATCTACCAACATCACCCAAACATGCTTATCTTTTTTTATTATGAATAAACTGATTATGAGTTCAAAGAGTGCCGAAGAGTGTGGGGAAATAGATTCATTAGTTACAACCCCCCCAAAGGAATTTAGATCTTGTAAATTACTACCATGGCTAAAAAATAAATGATGAAGATTCAAAAATGGAATTTTAGAAGTTGCATTGACATATTCCATTAAGATACTTACAAATCCTAAACATTTGAATGGATCCAACATGAGATAAGTGTGTATTTATCAACCATGACAAAAATGAGACTAGTCAAGAATGTAACCATAATGAGTGAACCAAAATTGACAAACCCAACGGAAGAAAAAATATTGTTCAAGAAAACATTAGGTCCGAAAATCCATCAGATTGACAATGCTAGGATTGAGACCTTAGTTGACTAGTGAATTGGGGAATAAAAGGATTGGTTGTTACACATTATTTTGGTCACCCTAGTGATCCTTTTACAACATGTGTTCATGTTCCCAAAAGAGCCTTCCTTCATGAGAAAAGTGACTGGATTTTTCTTCTCGAAAACCCTATTAAAGAAGATCACCACAAGCTGCACTATACACAGGGTGCGGAGATTCTTGGTCGCCACCCTCTACCCTTAAACTTGTTTGCGACGTTGCCACAGGCTGTCCTATAGATAGGGTGTGGCAATGCTAAAAGACTAAGTAAAGGTCGAGCTTCACGAAATTTCTAGAAGAGGATCTTCTAGAAGATGAGGTGGCTTCTGAATAGATGGGATCTTACTTGCTTCTCTGATTTGGTGGGACCATCATAATCTCTTTAACCATCTCTCTTTCCCCTATATAAACAGGTATTTCTCATGGAGAAGGCTAAGGTTAATGAAGGTTGAATAGGCTAAGAATTGTATGAGGAATTCTACTTCAGTTCATGCTTGAGGGATTCATTTTGGTTCATCAAGTCATTGCAGATCTTCTTCATGCATGTTTAGAGAAAGTGTGTGTGTTGGAGAAAAGGGCCACTGAAAGGGGACCTTGCAACATCAAGGCTTTTGGTTGTATCTTCCACTTTTACTTAATATAATGCAGTGGCATGTTTCTTTCCCATAAAACCATTCTTGTTTTATTGTATGATTCCTTGATCACATGCATAAGTTTTCATTGAGTATACTATTATTGATTTCACTTTAGTTGGTTTATATTCCCTTGAAGATCCAATATCACAGGAGCACCAAAGTAGAGCGAGGACAACAAAGATACAAGGAAGCGACATTTAAATAGTATGTCGCTAATCTCTTGTTTGATAGTAAATTCAATTATTAGAGCTTAGGGAAAGAACCATATCTTGTCTTGTTTTGTTCTAGATCTAGGTGGATCTAGGGAGATCAATTTACGTCCTCATTTATCGATTAATCCAATAACATTGGTTCCCAAGTTAATTTTGAAAAAGATATCAACATAAATATTTAAATAGCCATGCTGTCCAAAATTGTCAAAAAATGCTTCAAGACAGTGTAAATGAATATCTCTTGCTATTGTGTATGAGAGGAAATTTGGGTGAAGAGAGATGCAAGATGATAGATGAAAATCCTCCTTGAAAAAAAAATTGAACATAGTATCATATATGTGCAGCTAGTGCCCATAAATTAAAACTTAAAGTGATAAAATAAAACAACTCAAAATAAATGAAAATCAACAAAGCCCATTATGCAAGAAAAAGTCTATGAAAAAAATTCATGTTGGCTGAAAGTAATCGAAGAAAGAGTCAATTGGGAAAGACACCAATTGAACAACTCCATAACTAAGGGAAAATAATATTCTAAAGAGATTCCAAAGAGTTGGAGTGGCTTGGATTTCAGATGGGTTGATTTTAGTCACTCAAACTTTCAATTCATTATGTGTGGGACAACAAGCCTAAAAATCATAAGACTCTCAGTCAAACAATTTTTCAGATTAGAATCATGTGGATATGAGATGGAGTAGATATGAGTGTCAATTTTCATTACAAGAGAGAGTAAATAGTATCCTTTTAAAATATCCCACTTGCGAGATAACCCAATGCTTAAAAAATATTTGACATGGTGATCAAGAATAAAGATTTAACGATCTGAAAATTACCCAACATATAGAAAAAAATTGAGAATGAGATGAAGTAAATCTTCCCCATATCAAAATTACATTGAAAAATCCAATCAAGGGAAAATTAATATGCAATCCTTGTATTTATTTCCACCCCTACCAAGAAACTCATTTATTGTTTAATCAATAGTAATGAAAAGATAACGCAAACAAAAAAGTAATTAAACAAACTAGAAAGCAAAGATAAACTACACAAAGGAATTACACTAGTCTATTCTACCATACTCCTATTCTACACTACAAATGGCTGAAAAATGAGTCATGTAAAGTCATAATGCCAATGTAGCCATCCATATAATCCCAAGCATGTAGACATATGTGAAGACAAAATATTAGAAATATAACTTGGAATAAAGACAGAGTAAAAGTGAGAAAAATTAAAGCATGATAAAATCTATGCACCATATTAAACATGTGACAGTAATGATTCATGAGAATTCTATCCAAGTAATATATCTCCAACCATGCTTCAATTCTATCATAAAATCTACCATGACTATCATAGAATTGCTGGAGGAAGTTCAATGGAAAGTAGCATACCAAATGAGAACTGTGCATAGAATACGTGTGAGGTGTTCTCGGTCAGAGAATATTCGTGCTAATAATGTTGTTTATCCCCGAAGACAAACCAAAAAAATAAGGGCCTAACATAACTATCGACATAGAGCAAAGTGTTTCATTATCTTGATAAGCCTCCCTGGTGTTGTGAGGGAAATCTCCTTATAGACTAGCAAACAGGGTTAGACTTTGCATGCAGATATGACCTATAGAAAATCTACTTTCTACCTTCGTCCCCAAACTTAAATCCCATTTCTTTTTAGTAAATGCATGGCTAGATCAACCTACCTCGTTTCAGGCGTTTGATGTCGATCCCTTGTCGCAATTGATTACTTGTTCGCGGTTCTCCTTTCCAATGCTGACCTGCATACAAGACAAGAAACAACTACACATGCATACTACCTATAGAATAACGGGTTAGAAATTCAAACATGTACTTAGCAAATTATGAATAACTCATGAATTGGGACAGGAAAATCACTTTCTTTATTACTTTGAATGAGTCAACTTACAAAAGTTAAGACCAGCCACTGCTCCGTGAACCTGATCCTGGGCTCCTCTTCGACTGTCCTCCAACTTCTTTTCTTTGTATCTCCTTTGGCACAAGGAAGGCTAAAGGGTTGGGACAATGGGAATACACAAATGGGTAGAGTTTCTTTGCTATATTTTTTTCTTCTTAATGGGACCCCTACCCCTTCTTTTATAGGCTAGAAGGAGCTAGGTATTTGGACGAACCCTCGGCCATGCATGGCCAGAAGTTTCAGTTAACTCACCCATATCTTTTGTGTTCCATCGACAAATTTCCTTTTTTCGTGCTTTTGTCAGTCCATGCGGGCTATTTTGGGTCAGCCAGCGTGTAGTAATGGAGTAGGGGGCGTGGGCCTTTATAAAAGAGGTTTTTTAAAGAGTTGTTCAGTAGTTCTTTGGAAAAGAAGGGATATGAGATGGCCTGATGCTAGGTAAGCATGTGTGGTGCAATTTAGGGTTATAACAGATGCCCCCTAATGTGTGAGGGCATAAGAGCATCTGATGGCCGAAATACATTACCAATCTTTACTGATGTGCCGAACGATTGAGCCCAAGGATCAAGAACCGGGAGGCGTCGTCTGCAAAATAACAAATGTCTCACCGAGGCGGGCAAAAAAATAGAATCATGGCTACCAATCAAATACACTGTATATCCATGTCATATAACTATATAAAGAGTAGCCACAAACAATACATAGTGGAGCTACATCTCGAAATCTAAAATATATACATATAGAGTATCGATCTTCTAGAAGTTGATTCGGCCTAATGGTTGGAGATGAGGTCTTCAGAGCTCGAGCAACAACTTCAAAATCTTCAAAACTTGGGTAGGAGTGTAATATGAGTGTATGACTGTACTACCCAGAGGTCTTCGATGGCTCGTCGGTCATGGACTAGACAATCTTGATGATCGGACTAAAGGCTTCATTGATTTCGAATAAGGACTTGATTGGAAATTCAGGATGGCTGGGTATGAGGACAAGAGACATATTGTAGAGGGGTCGACTCAGGCTTAGTGACAAACTTCCCTTGGACAATAGCATGACAAATGATGAGACTCAGGCAACATGGATTTAATCATAAGTCTACGAAGCAGGAGGAAATGCAAACTCTCCATATGTTTGGAGGGATAACCAAACGGTGGAGGACACAACTCTAAAAAGATTCATAAGGTTGTACTACATCCCATAGTCTGATGATCAAACAAACATATGTGCTTTATCCAAGGGTGACTCATTATGCTGCCAATAAAGAAAATAATTTTCCCTTCCTCTTTTTGGGGTATATTTGATTTTTTTGTCTTTTTCAATAATTTTGGGAAAAGGAATAAAGGAATATTACGTTACAATGGAGGAACGAGTGTTGCAAACATACAAGTTCAAGGCACAAGGACAAGCCTGGTGTTCTAGTAGAATGATACTTGGGAAAAATCCTCCGGGGTCCAAAGGTGTTAAGACGCAGAAGCAAACTATTACAAGGCTGGCATATAAGGTATGCAAACGCGGTTAATAAAACATACAATGGTAACGTCCTTCGGTGTAAGTTTAACGAGCCCAGAGAAGGTAAGCTCGGTGGTTTTTCATATTTAGAGAGTCTGAAAAAACATAAAAGGAGACTCCATTGGGGTACCTTTTTCGAAGATAGTCTAGTCGGT
>SNQJ01S0019393.1:29361-57544 GCA_010110895.2 Picea sitchensis
CCTTTAAACTTCCCTAGTGTTTTGATCTAAGAAAGAAAAAATTCAAACACTATCCTATCTTTGTAGCATGTGGGCATGTATGGGCCCATTACAATATTAAGATGTGTTTTGAAAAAGAAAACTAAGAGGGGTCCCAAGAAGGGCCGTTGTCCTCTCCTAAAGGTTTTAAACTTTGTTAAGGGAGATAAAATTGTTTCACAATCTTTTTCTGATTCTCAAGGTCGCTTGAATGCGCGAGAGAAGAGCATACTAAGCGATTGTAATTCAAATTCTAGTCCCAATGTAAGTTAGATGTGATTAAAAATGATTTTCACCTTAGATTGTAAGTCAAAACAAGCCATACATGTGGAAAAAAGCAAATAAGGGAAATTGATTTTTATCCTCCTAAGTGCCTATGTGTGCTTGACTAACCCCTTTATATGATGAGGGGACTAAGTGTGGTGCAGTTTTTAGAGCATGCTTGACATCAATTTTAAGAAGGCAAATAGCTTTCCCCACATCCCAACAACTTACAATGTGAAATTTTTCTTAGATGCGCGGCCCCTAGTGCAGATAGTGGTGCACAGAGTGCTGACGCGCGAACAGAGATAGATCCAAAAGCGCATGTGCGCAGAGAAAGGCTGTTAGCTAAGTACATGCGCGCACGATGCGTGTCTGTGGGGTGGAATACCCGAGCACCTATGACAAATGGCCGAGAAAGAAAAATCCGGATGGATTTCTCTCAATTCTCCTTTGAATTGAATGGTTGGCAGGTCGACCTAGGCTGGTTTGTGCACTTGCAAGTTAATCAAACTAAAAGAAGAGAAAAATAAACCCAAATGAGGGAGGAATTTGATACCTTATCCCCAGTGGAGTCGCCAATCTGTTGCACCTTTTTTGTCACCTTGGTGAGCAAATAAGAGGTGCTTGCATGCCCAGTTGGGTCTTGCTGAGCAAGACAGTTGTAGAGGAAAGAGTTAGAGAAAGAAAAACAAAACTATAAGAAATAATTAAACTAATAAAAACAAAAATCATAAGCATAGGGACATAGAGATAACAAAAACAAAAAGACCCATGTCACCAATGTTTTTAGGCTGATCTATTGATGAAATCAAAGCACCAAGAAGAAAGGGGACTATGATTCCCTTCTTCCTCCAAGGGAAGGCTCTTGGACCCTCACAAGCTTTCTCTCCTTACAACAAAGAAAATGAAAATGGTGGTGAAAGAACTCTTTGCAAATCCACTCAATGGAGAGGTAGATTGCTCAATGAAATGGTGCCAATTTGTTCTTGTTAAGAATGGAGTCCTTAAAACAATCTAGGCAGCATAACATTACTTGAAATTCCTTGAGAAAATGAGGTGCATTCATGGCTTTTTATAGCATTGCATTGGGTTATTGTGTAACTCCTTTGTAGTGTGAAAAGAGGCCATTTAGGGCATTATTAGGTCTTTGACCAGCCCACCATTCAGATCTAGCCCAGATTTGGAGGTGAAATCATCTTGGGAGATGAACCATAAGTTGTTGGGAGGCCGACCACATTCATAAATGCGTCGTTTAGTAGGTGCGTGGATTTTTGCACTAACAGGCGTGCATCGTGCACGTATGCGCGCTTTATACATTCCTGTTCTGTGCATGTGCGCGCGCGCCCAAATTCTGTAAAGCGCTCTTGAATTTTTCACTACTTTGTATAGCTTGTGACCTTTTTGAATGTTGTGGTATTAATTCAAGTCCATGAATGACTTCATTATTGTTTGACGATGCTGAGTTCTTGTAACCATGTGCAGACGAAATTTTAGTGATAACAATCTGCAGCATTTAGAAACTAAAGCTCGAACCCTCCTGGATGCTCTTCAAGGGTGCTCCCCCTCCTCGGCCAGGAAAAAGGACAAAAGAGGCTGGGGCTCTTCGTCTGGCTGTTACTCAGCTGTTGTTGGTTCTACAGCCCTGCAGGCAATTCCTTGGGTAGCCCCTGATCCCTCGGTGTGGAGAAATCTCTGGCTTCATCCCTCCCTTCCCAAAATATATCTCTTCTGCTGGTCCCTACTGCACAACAGTATCCTATCTTGGGGAAACCTCTCAAAAAGAGGCTGGGAAGGGCCCTCTCGATTCCCTCTATGTGCTTGTCACGTTGAAACCTCTGGCCACCTCTTTCTCCTCTGCCCCTTTGCTCTAGAACTTTGGAATCTCATTCTTGGCCAGTTGAATGTACCCTTGCCTTCTTCAGTTACCTCTTTGTTTACCTCCTGGTTTGATTTAGATCCCTTCTCTTTTACCAAATTGAACCTGCTAAAGCAATGTTGGATGTGGGTGTCGAAAGTAGTCTGCTGGAAACTGTGGTTGGAATGAAACAACAGGATCTTCAGGGATATAGCAGGGACGCCGGCCCAAACTGCACTCAAAGTGAAAGTGATTATGGGTGATCTGGTAGCCTCAAAAACTAATATCACCAATGAAGTAACCCCTAACAAAGATGAGTATGTCTATTTCCATGAGCTTGATCCCTCCCTCCTGGACAGAACCAAGCAAATTTCCAAACACTACTCCCCTTGGGAAATTAGGCTGGAGGAACAAGAGTTCATAAAGTGGAGATCTTCTTTGGCAAAGCATATCCTGTAGGTGGATGGGGCCTCAAAAGGGAATCCCAGTCCCGTGGGAAGTGGAGGGGTCCTGCTCGACATCTCAGGGAAAATTGTGCTCAACTTTACCTAGGGGCTGGGTCAGAACACCAATAATACAGCTGAAATATTAGAAATCTGGCAGAGGCTGGCTCAGGCCAGAAGGTTATCAATCTTGAAATTGGCTTTCATAGGGGACTCTAAAATCTTTATCCATGCTCTCAATCAGAGGAAGGCTCCCAAAAACATGGGCCTGGATCACTATTATAGGAAGGTTATAGACCAGATGAAAGAATTCGAAGAGGTGAAGTTCTACCACGTCCTCAGGAATCTTAATCAGTTGGTAGACCACGAAGCGAATAGAGGCACCTCCCTAGGCAAGGGATTCATCAACATAAATGGAGTTGAAAATCATGAACCAATCCCTTAGAGTCTGGGGAGAAGGAATCATCAGGAGATCTCCTGTCAGAAAATGCAGAAGTCTGAAAATTGCCAGGAAGGAATCCAAAGTGCAGGTGCAAAGGTATGAGGTAGTTGAGAGAAGACATGTGTAGGGTCGTGCTAGAATCGGGACAGAGGCATCAGGACAGACACATGAAGAGCATCCTGACTCTGCTATCATGGGGAAGAGAATCCAATCACAGTCCTCTAGGGAGACAAACATCCAGGGCAAGCATCCTAAAGAAATAGGTGAGACTCTGAATAATAGAGGGAGAAGAAGGACCTATGTTGGAAAGCACTTTCCCTCTTCGTGCTCTCAGCAAATCTCGTTGTTGGATAAGAAGGATACGACCGGGTTATCCCAAAACTCTCTCACTGTGCAGGGTATCTGTCTAACCAAAAGCAAAGCCACTCAGAATGGATGTAAGCTCCAGCCGACTACTTTCATTTTGATATTGTTTCATACTATCCAAACCTCTTTTTCTCTATCTGGCAGCCGAAATTATGAAATTTCCTGTCTCTTTTCCGTGAATTCCAGAACTGATGTAAAGGGACTGGTTAGTATGACCAGGCCTTGTATCACTGGACAAGCAGTATCCACTGGAGATGAAATTTTGAATGTAAGGCCACTGGCAGCCGTTTAGCCAGAAGATAATTTAAAAGGCCCATAACCGTTTTAGTAAAAAAAAAAGAACACTTCTTTTTATAAGTCTCTTTCCCATTTCTTTTGTTTCATGTTGTTACTAACATATGTCTTGTGAAGGTGTAGCTAGGTAATAAATCACGGTGACATAATCAAATGTAACAACTGTAATATAGATGCCAATCATAACATAAAATTAAGCTTCGAATAACAGAACCACACATAAAATGCATCATCCATCTCTCATTATGTCAAAACAAAACCAATACTGCATCATCAACCATATAATACCTTGTAAGTAGCATCAAAATGTGTGATATGACTACCTCTGAGCTTTAGGTCTACAAGGGGTTCCCACCTACTAGTATTATATATCATTAGCATAGTTTAAATAATAGGCTTTAGCAATAATTTGCGGGCGAAATTGCTCGTTGTGATTTTTATCATCGACAAACTGGCGACTCCACAAGGAAATATGTTTCCAATAGAATAAGAACTCAGAATGTATGGTTTCACAGAACAAGAACAACAGATCAAGAAGATATAACCAGAATGATTGTGCAACAAGGGGAAGTAAGTGAATTTAATGGGAAAATGACCAAGAATTTGCGAATAACTCATGAAAAATGTTAAGTATGAGGGGGTTTATCCCTGTATGAATAATCATTCAACTATAATTTTATCTTTTAAATCTCAAATGGATGAAGAAATGGAACACAGAAGTGGGAGGTAACCAATTTCTTCATAAAACAACAGTGAAAGAAGATACCAAATTCAATTATGCTTTTAGGGGGAACATCGCAACAGCTATGTAAGCTTGATTGTTATTGAATAACAATACATTGCAAGAGTGTCACTATGGTAGAAATGATCCAACATCTTATTCTTGAACCAAAATTTAAAATCGAAAAGGACAAAAGCAAGAAATGTCATAACAGAATGAAACTACAAAATTTAAAACAGTAGAAAATAAAATGGGATAAATGTAAAAGAAGAAGGAAAACTACTAAGAAGGAAGCATAATTGAAAACTATTTTGAAAACAGAATTGAAAAAGCAGTGATAAAAATGAAAACAAAACTAGACTACTAATATACATAAAATCCAAAAAGCGTTAAAACTTTCAAGTTGGTTCCACGTAATGTTTTAAGTGAGAACCGTTAGTGTTGTAGGAAAACAATCACTTTTGTAAATATTTTAGAATGTAAGAGTTAGTACCCAGGACAAAAGCGATATTGAAAGGACCCACCCATAATTCTTGAAACTTTGAGACAATTGATAGTCCTTTAGAGTACACGATTAGATCATCAAGATAGATATGAATAATATTGTCGATCAAATTGTCAAAGGCTACTTGCATAGGTCTTTTAAAAGTGACACCTGCATTAAATAATCCATAAGTAATACGTTCATAATTCAAGGTGCCCCAATGAGTAATAAAGGTGGTTTTATATTTATCTGCCCATTTTAAATTGATTTGATTGTAACTGGAAAAACCGTCAAGTAAGTACATCATTTGTGACCCTGCAGCTTGCTACAAAATCATTTCCATATTAGGGAGAGGAAAGTGATCTTTTATACTAGCCCGATTTAACACATGAAAATCAACGTATAATCTGATCTGACCAGTTGATTCGTGAACATGAACTAAATTGGAAACCCATTCAGAATATTTGATCGAAAAGATGATTCCATCTTTCAAGAGTTTTTCCACCTCCTTTTGAATAGTTCTTCCAATGCAGGGTTGATAGGTCTTTGTTTTTTCCTAACTGGTTTTATGCCTTCCTTGATGGGAATGGCATGTTGTATAAGAGCAGGATCAAAACCATGAAGATCTTCATAAGACCAATAAAAAACATCTTGAAATTTTCCAAGCTTCATTTTCTCTTCATCAGAACATTAGGCACCTATTTTAACATTCTTTGGAGACTCGAGCATCCCAATGTTCAAGGAGATGTTTTCACCCACCTTCCTTTTTTACTCCTCTTCTTTATATTTCTCTTTATTGCCTACATCAATCGATGGAAATGAACTCTCTAAAGGAGTGAATCCCTTAGGAATCTTGTTATCTTCCATGTATATAATTTCCTTGGGCATATAAGGTTCATTTTGAATGTAAGCACATATACTCTCATCACTAGGGAAGACCTACCATGATTCTATCTTGTCAGGGATATGTGGATAATATAGAGATTGAAAAGTACAATCAGGTATCTCTGGTAGAATTTTTCGATTAGTAGAGGCTACAAAAACAACTAACCGATTAGTCATTGAGTTCAATTCCCTCTTAACATGAGTAATGTTGAAAGATAATAATTTCGAGATAAGTTACCAAACAGTTTGGGTGTATCATTTCATCAACTTGTTTCTAGGAGAGTATATCTTACGTACAAGGTTCAAAACAAGCTCAGAATACCCAAAAACTATAAGGTGACCACAACCCAGATTATAGGTATTTTCAATGCCTAATAATAAAGCTTCAAATTCAGTGATAATGTTTGTGCAAGCAAACTCCAACCTATAATAAAAGTTATGGATTTTCCCCACAGGAGATTACAAGATAATGCTAGCTCTGTTACCTTCATTAGAGCAAGAACCATCAAAGTGCATGTGCCACATACCATCGTCTAAGTCTATTTTTTCCAAGCGAATGGTATCCTCCTTGACAAATATGGAATACACCCCTAGGTCCTCTTTGATATAATTCACATTAGGTTGTGGAACACTCTCTATGTAAGGTTAAATACTTCCCTCTCTAAGGACTATGATGTTTTTACCATTCCGAGGAATGGATAAGTGTGTCTCATTGTGTGAGAAGTATCCACCCATCAAATTTTTTCAATCTCTTCCTAAGATGATTGACTAATTTCTTACTAGCATATCAATTACCTGAATATTGAGGGTTGTCCTTATTTCAAGGTGTGTGCAAAAAATTAAGGTCACATCTTTGATCTCACCTGTGATCATTTGTGGTAGACTATTATAAGAGATAATTCTTCTCACATTTTTATTTGTACAAGACAAGCCTAGCTCTTCCATAATAATCTTCGACATTACACTTGGGCCTGAACCGTTGTCAATGAGGCAACAATGGGTGATCTTATCCATAATTTTTACAAAAATATAAAAAGGGGAATTTTTTACAGGGTATCTAAAGTTATGTACACCTACTTTATTTACAAACTAATCCTCTTCATTTACCTCTTCAGAGAGGTTGGCTACAACAAAAGATTTTCCTTCCATGAAATTTTTTAGATGCCTCTGTTGTTCAGGGACGATAACCATGTCCAGAAGGGTTGCATCTTCTTTGATGTTGGCCAACTTCTTTAAGATATTGTATTTGAAGTAGGGGAGAGGGGAGGTAGTTCCTTGACTATCATGAATCTTAGGAACCTAAACAGCAGCAGCTGGTGAGAATGAGCTCAGGCTGGAATAAGTGCAGGGAGGATCATATTTTCCTTTGGGAGTGTAGGATTTGTTCCTAGTATTAATGATCATGACATCTTGTGGATCTACACAATCTAAGAAAATGATGGTATTTTTTGTACGTTTTCCAAAGATCTTATCTCTGACACTCTTCCTTACCTCACATGTGGTTTCCTCATGGTGTTCCTCGAAAACGTTACACCAACTCCGAGGCATGATATCTTTAGGCTGAAAATATTTTTCATTTGGATTTCTAAAGGAGGGTGCAGAAGAGGATGAAGCTCTAGGGTTGAGAGGTGAGGCATTTCCCTTTCACTCATATGCTATCATACGATTATTCATGTCTTGTACAAGCTATAAGAGGGAGGACGTGTTTGTCTGTTTAATTGATTCTCCCCGAGGAAGACTTGTTCTTTCAATTTGTTCTTCATAATCTAAACAAGTATGCCTAATGGAACCAAGGTTATCAATGGATTTTTACTCAAGCCTATGATAGTAGGGGGAAAGTAATGCATTATAATAATGCATGAAAACATCTTGGTTCTGAGGTCGAATGAGTTCAGGGATTTGATTTCATAACTTGGTGAAACACAATATGAAGGACTTGATAGTTTCACCATCCTTATACGTGATGTTATTGTACTCCCATAACTACTCATCTAGGCTTTTGGATTGCCCATAGTTGGATTTGAACAATTTACTAACTCCTCCCAAGTATACAAAATCTTAGGAGGAAGGTCAAAGAAATCGACCGCAACCTTTCCTTCCAGGGAATTGACAAATAAGCGCATGCAAGTATCATTGTCATTGGGTCCTATGTTGTGACAGGCATTAGAATATTCCACCAAGTGTTCATTTGTAGTGACAATGTTATTTCTTGGAAACCTCGAAAGATTCTCTTTGAATTTAGGAAGTGGAAGAGTAGCATGTGCTAGGTTAAGAGGAGAGGAAACATGCCATGATGTGGATGTAGCATCTTCTTCAAATTGAAAAATCCCATACTTTTTAATGAATTTGGTGGGGTTTGTGGTAGAATGGACAGGAACATGGTGACTATATAAGCTACCAATCACCGACGAAGTTGAATACTGAGAGGAGGAAGCAATTACAATGCCACGAGAGCCACCACTAGATTCTATATTGTGGATGATAGGTAAGGGAGAGAAAGATGAAGTGGATGAATCAGACAAGGTTCTCCTTATAGAACTTTGTTGGGTTGATAATACATTGTTCCTTCTTTCTATTTCAACAATAGGATTAATTTCAGGTGATAAGCCTCTTCTTCTCCTAGAAATACGAGGGTCTAAGGACATGAAACAAATGTCAAAGATGAAGGAAAAATAAGGTTATTGTTGATTTCTAGGTTGTCTATGTCTAGCTTCTCAACGTTCTTGGGAACTTATGTCTCATTAAATTGTTGCCCATGAATGATTAAGCTCAACCTGAGTGTTAGCAGTGTCTAAAATGGTGTTAAGAAAATTCAAAGAAATGTTGGTCTGATCTTGAATACTGGGCTCAATATTGGGTTGCCTTGCAACATGTACATACATTAAGAAATGAAACAGTCAAAGAATCAATATAAAAAAAATAGATGTATTCCATGATAATCAAGCATAAAAATCAACCAAAGAGATATTGAAGATCTCCCTAGTATGGTTGCCAAATAAATGTTGAGGAAAAGATATCAAATGATCTTACTCAATCATTTTCATATCTTACTTGGATAAAGAAAGATAGACGCGAATATCACCCTATGCTTATAGCCATCAAAATTTATTTCCTAATTCACAAGTATAGATTACAAGTGCGTAGGATGATCTTTTTTATAAATGAAAGTTGCTGAAAAATTCAATATTTATGTAATTTTATGAATATAACAGATGTTGAAATAAATATAGAGACATAAGTGAAAAAACCAAGTGAATAGTAAAAACAAATGAGACATAAACCAATCATTTATTCGATTCCAATTTATCGAAATAATTGTTCTCTTTACAAAATTTGATGAGGAAGTTTCGACCAAAGTCAAACTTAGATGTCCCCAATGAAAACCATACAAAAGGACTTCTGACATAAAGTAAAAAACTGAAATTTAAAATATGGATCAACTTCCCATTGATTGCTGCCCACTCGACTCTGCACAATAGCCTTTATCAATCAAGAAATTTAATTCACAAACGTAAAAGTCTACACTGACTATCAAAGATAGATTAACACCTATGAAAAAAAAGTGTTTGAATGATGTAATTCATCCCTGAATCTCGTTGTCTACAATAAGACTCCGCTATCATAAAATAAAATTAGGCTTCCAATGAATTAAAGAATGAACGAAAACCGAATTATCTCAATAAACCTCAAAGAGCAGACCTTAGTATGCTTCTTCTTCTATTCTCCTCTTGTTCCTCCTTTTCCCTTTGCCTTTAAGAAATCAGAATTAGTTGAAGTAGTTAAACTACCTCTTTAGTTAAGTTAACTATAACTCAACCAACTTTTTAGTTAAGGGGGAAAATTAATAAAATCATAAAAGGGTTTTCAATAAATAATAACTACTAGGTGGGACCCTTTGTGACTCCCTTTAGTTATTTAACAAACATAACACAATTAGTTAATCAATCAAACACATCCCTCCTTGTGGCTCCCATTATCACTCATAATTTGACAATTTATATCAATGATAATTGAGATCATATCCAAAAATATATTACCCATATATCCAAAAAATAGTGTGTTGTCCAAAATTTCAGAAGTCAACTGTTCTCAACAATGAATAAATAAAAACACTTGAAACACATATGTTTCACTCTGGGAGGCAATATTTTGCTTGTTTATTTTGTCACCCTTTGATCTCTCTGAAATTTCCTTAGGCTGTGTGGAGCCTTTAGGCCTAATCTCATTGATCACTTGAGAGCAATCATCTCTCAAATGCATGTGGGACGACATAGATTTGCTAGAGTCATTTGAGGGTGAGGAGGGGGAAGAAACTGATTTTCCTTTGTCAGGAGCATGGTGGGCCTCAATTTTTAACTGTTTTCTTGCATGGTAAGAATGTATTGGTGAGTGGACAGGGGAAGCTTGGAAAATTTGATTAATAGGTGGAGGAGCAGGTAGAAACAAGTTAGGCCAGCCACGATGTTGGGAGACTGTTGAGTGGAAAATATCTTGCCATCCATCATTTTCAGGGACTTCAGGTTGTAATGAGACATGAGGGGGAATTGGGAGACTAGGGACATGTGGGGCTTGGAAGGGAGGCCTTTCTGGCCTAGTTTGGACTACTCCTTGCCCAATCCAGTTAAAAAATATAGCTTGAAATAGATGGCCCAACTCTTGCGAGTCTGTATCAAAATGTATAGAAAACCTTGGCCTTCTAGGGCCCCTGTTCCAATTTCCTCTTCCTTTGTTACCCCAACCATGGCTACCTTTGCTGAAAAAGCTCATTCATGTATGCATTATTGATTAGAAAATAGTTTCTTCAACAACCATACATGACATCTCTTTTAAATATGAAACAAAGTTTGGCTCAGCAACACATCAGATTCATGAAATCCAATTGATACAATCGTTTAACACTTGTCAATGAGTAGGGGGTGAATAAGATTTCTGGGATATGTGAGGGATTATATTGAGAAAAAAAGTGTTAAAATGAAGGGGGATATATCATGATTACTACTCAACAAATCATCAAACAATCAACTGTATCATAATCAAAGAATAAAGCATTGTAATTCATCCTTGTGCAAACTTTTAACTATCAAAATACATAATTTATATTAACTGTAATTTAATTTTAAGAACAGGGAGTGGATAATGAATATGGGAAGGCAAGGGGACTTGTAATGTGAGAAAAGTGAGAGAATGGTAGGGAAAAGAGTGAATATTGTTCATAAAAAAAATTAAGTAATCCATAAAAACAACTTTGTATTCAATACAAAAGATTCCAATACCAATTAAACAATTACTGTGTGTCAAAAATGTTCATTGTCCCACATTCAATTCCTTCAAAATTTCTCAATTAATACAGTCTATAATCGTACTCTGGATCACTATGTCTTTCAACAGTCCTTTTATGAGAATACTTAGTTTCTTTCTTTTCATTTCTTTTCATTTAAAACAAAATCAAAAGAAACACACAACCATATTGCTTCATCTCTATCCATCATATATCACTATAAAATATCAACCATTGCCCATAATTCACAATTTCCAAAATCAAACATAGACACAGGTCCTTCTTCCAGATTGAATGATCCTTTAAAACTTGCTTGGTTTCATGCCTTTTCATTATACCAACCAATAAAATGTTGCAATAAAACTATAATATAGAACCTCGCTTCATCCATAATGGTGTAATTAAAATAAAACATGCATGATGCCTCCATAATACATACATAGTGAAACAACGAAATCACAGCCATCAATTTCCATAATTTTCTATGATCTCGATCGGAACTAATGAAAGACACACATTCACCAACTTGCAATCGACAATGATCCGAAGCATAGTTAAAACATGCATCCCTCTGACTGTACATTACCACTGATTCCTAATCAATCAATTAAATCAAATAAAAATGAGCTAGGTTTTCAAGGCCACTGTCATAATGAAAAAGAGGCAGCCCCTTAACCGTATATCATTTCTTATCCCTGATCACAACTTCCCAACAAGTCAATCAAACAGAGACAAAATAATACTCAAAGAAAATGTCATGACTACTCCACCAATCTATGATAATCACATGACACCTGTCAAGATTAAGAACAGTTGGGAATGATTAAAATCGAGCTCTATAAACAATGAACAAAAGGAATCAATTAAGAGTTCTCTCAATCAACAATATCCCTAAGAGACTAGATATTCTCAGACATATCAACCAATAGGAAGAGGCCCTTCGATACAAGAACAAGTTTCTTATAACTCCCATTCTGTGCAATGGTGCAACAATTCAATGAAGGGTAGGGTAGGACAACAATGCAGAGGAGCAACAAATGCCCATTTGATAGTAACAAGTACCCAAAACATATAGAGGCATAACCCTCATGCATTTCTCATGAGCCGAACCAATCTATAATAATGCCAGTGGGAATACAGACCCGAGGCATAACCAACAACCATAAGCATACATCTTGGCGAAATGGCTATCCTATAACCAACTTCAGAGATATGTTGATTCCAATACCACAAAAATAAATCCCACTACCAGGTGGATAACCCACGACCATGGATGTGGAAAATACATAGTGACCAAAAGGTAGTTTGAAAACATACACAACAACCCATAGCAATCTGAATACAACTGGACATGGTTACCTATAATTGTGAGGCAATGTCCAGGAAGGATGAATAGAGAGAATCCCTCCAACAAAATACCCATAACCACTTAAAACAATAGAGAGCCATCACGGATTTCACCACACAGAACAACCAGGGAATGCAAAAGTCAACCAACCAATCCTTTTACTTGCAAAAAAAAATAACCACACATCATTCATTCATACACAAAGTTAAATTCATGGATGGGAGAAAAGAACCATACCTGTAACCAATGGCCTTAATAAGGGTGAGTTTGCTGAGAAGATCCTTCCAGGATTGTATCTCAGAGCTTAACCACTAGAAAAACCAAGTGAAACAATAACCATACTAGGGTGGTGGCCCGATGGGGGAAGTATGGAGTGATGGGCATTTACTTCACGTCGCTTCCATCTTCCTCTTCATTCAATTTCGAAGTACATGACAGCCAGAAACCACCAATAAATTAACCATGCCATTAATTCCAACCATTTAAACTTATGACCATATTGCTTTCCAAATGCGCCACCAAAATTCATATTAACCATTTCCAAAACCATACTATACCATATATCGAATGCACCCAATATAACTCAATTTCAAATTGCATGTCCACTAACCATTGTAGTTAGGATTAATACTAACTTGTTTTATTTAAAATGCGCATAACTTATAACATAGCATAGTATAGGTTCTCTCTTTGGAATTTTTTATAAGTCTCTTTCCCATTTCTTTTGTTTCATGTTTTTACTAACATATGTCTTGTGCAGGTGTATCCATGTAACAAATCATGGTGACATAATCAAATGTAACAACTGTAATATAGATGCCAATCATAACATAAAATTAAGCTTTGAATAACAGAACAACACATAAAATGCATCATCCATCTCTCATTATGTCAAAACAAAACCAAGACTACATCATCAACCATATAAGACCTTGTAAGCAACATCAAAATGTGTGATATGACTATCTCTGAGCTTCCGATCTACTAGTATTATATATCATTAGCATAGTTTAAATAATAGGATTTAAAAATACTTTACGGGCGAAATTTCTCGTTGCGATTTTTATTGTCAAGAGATGTTAATTCAGTCGTCATTTTGTTTTGGAAGTGACTTCCATGGTCTATGACAATCCCCTTCAGGATAATGAAACTTGCTACTATCTGATTAAACATGAAAAGAGTCATTGTTTCTCCATCATTGCTAAACGTTGGCATATCTTCAACCCACTTCGTGAAGTAGTCTACTGCTATGATGATGTAATGATGCCCCCTGGCTAAGGACGGGTGACACATAGTAAATTCAATACCCCACTTGGTGAAAGGACCAATAGAAATGATTGGAAACATAAGAGTAGGATGCACCCACATCTTTCGATGGAAGATCTAGCATGGGTGGCACTTCTTGACTGCTTCCACACAATCCTTGATTAATGAGGGCCAGAAGTAAACTGCACGTAGAAATTTTGGGTTGCTGCCAACCCATACAAATGACCACCACATGATCCAGTGTGATAGTCATTCAAACTGAGATCTGCCTCTTCATGTATAAGACATCACTGAAGAATGAAATCTACACCTCGATGATACAAAGTGTCATCAAGTATCATATAGTTTCGCACCTGATGTCAAATTCGTCGATGCTCATCACAGGAAAAAGAAGTGGGGAACTTCAAAGTCTATAGATACATACATATATCTTGAAACCAGGGGTCTAAAGATGCAATTAGAAATATAGCTCCATTAATAGGAGACTCTTCGGGTATGATATCACTAGACTCGACCAGAAGTTATGAAATGAGCTTAGTAAAGACCAATGACTTTTTGGATTTCGTAGAAACAAAATCCAAGTCAAATTCATGTAAGATGACTATCCATATACTAATATTTCCTCCAATGACCCTTCATGTTAACACATATTGGAAAGGGTTGATGAAGGAAATGACCATGGTCTTGCAAAGAAAATTGTAGTGACAGAACCATTGGACAACATGAACAGCTGCCAAAGCAAGTTTCTCAACATGAGAATAGTTGAGTTCCAGTCCAACCAGGCCTTGACTAAGGTAATATATAAAATTATCCTCGAGCATATCATCTTCTTGAACCAATACCATGTCGATGGTCAACTCTGCAGCAGCCAAATATAATAAGAAATCTTTGTTATAATCAGTAGGTCGGAGTAGAGGGGCAGATGCTACGACTCATTTCAATGCTTCAAAGGAGCATTGAGTGGCTTCATCCCAACATAATTGGACCCCCTTTTTTAAGAGACACATAAACTCTTTAGTGATCTCGTCGTAATTCGCGACAAAAAGACGAAGAAAAAATTCTTTCCCTTGTAAGATCTAAATCTGGGGTATTGTGCATGGGGGAGGCAACTGAACTATTGCCTCAACCTTGAGAGGATTTACCATGATGCATGTTGTCGATATAATAAAACCTAGAAGATGACCTACCATCATGTAGAAATTGCACTTGTTAGGATTCAAGCAAATCCAATAGTAATGACATCTCTCAAATATTAGTTGAAGATGGGAGGGATGATCATATCTCTTGTGAGAATGTGATGCTAGATCATAAAGATACACCTTTCCTATGTGTTTGAGGTCGTGAAAAGAGATTGACATGGCCCACTGAAAGGTGGCTCCAACATTATTCAAGACAAAAGGCATATTACAATACACGAAGGTACCCCAAGGACAAATAAAATTTGTTTTATGTTGGTCCTTAGGTTTGATTTGAATCTGATTGTATCCCAAGAAATCATCCATGAACGAAAATACCTCACATCCTGTGAATTCATCGACAATTTGATCGATAAATGGGGTATGGAAATTGTCTTTCAGACATGATTTATTCAAATCATGGAAGTCCATACACATGCAAATCATGCCCTGTTTCTTGTTAACTAGAACCAGTTTTGACACACATTTTGTCAACTGTACAGGGTAGATAAAATTAGCTTTCAGCAGTTTTTCAACCTTTTCCTTGATTCCTGCCGCTTTTTGAGGATTTAGCGGATGAATATTCCATCAGACCGGATTGGAATCAGGATAAGTCATAATTTCATGCTCGATAATTCATGGGTCGATGCCTGGCATTTCCTTGTAAGACCATGCAAATATGTTGCAGAATTCTTTGAATAATTCGGTGTAAGTTTGAATATCTTTAGGGGAGCAATCCACTCCTACGAAAACCTTCTCCATGACACTAGGGGTTTAGGAGATATCGATTGGAATCATTGTATAAATGCTTGTCATATTACCCTTGGCATAGACTCTATGCATATATAGAGGATTGATAGGACAAGGATTATCTCCATTCATGGTCAAAACAAATTCTCCCGCCTCTATTCTCCTTAACTCGGGAAGGATGTTAGATATATGATGTTAATCATCCCAAGGTCCGTCGGGACTAGTCATTGCCTAGAGAATCTCCTCATCAGAGGGAAATACTAAGTCTAAAGGATCTTGAGTGGCAATAGAATTGTGAGTCGAGGTAGGCTAGAGAACTATATCTAACTCTTGTGTGGGAGTTGGATCGGGGTTGGACGAAGTTTTCTGGACAATGATGTATGCAACCTCAGTGCAGATAAGGGCATGGCATTGTCACAATGCCTTATCCCTTCCATCGAAGCCGATGGGGAAGTTAAAGTCCACTGATCATTAAAGTAGCTTGTTCAAAACGATGATACTTACAAAATTGCATCCCTCGGCTGGTCGGGAACAACTGATGTAAGCCTTACATCACTAGAAGGAGGTGGGTAATCAAAATTTCCCATCAATGATGGAAACAATCAGGAACCTAAGTTGAAAATGATAGGCTTCAGATTATGAATCATCAGGACTTTGGAAGCCTTCGATGAGGGGTCAATATGAGAGAAATATAACTAGTCAATGGTCACAATCTGGTTCTCGTGCGGAAAACAAAAGACCCAAAAAACTGTAGCAACCACCGCATGCATTGCATAATTCTAACTTCTTCCTACTAATAGGCTGTAGTTGAGAGGTGCATTGACCACTTCAACTTTGACACACACAGTATTACCTCCCAACTGCATGGAGAAGGAAAGGATAATTCCATGTGGTCTAAACAACTGACTGTCAAATGCCGTAAGCAACGTAAGTGACAGAGATAACTCACGCTAGCCAATGGCCTTCCAACATGCCAACGACATCACACAATTCAAGGAAACCTCATCAACCACTATACGGAAAATGTTCTGCGTAAAATATTTTGTGGTGTAAGAAACTACTATCTGAAAAGCAACGTGGTTAGGAAGATGGGGTTTTAAGTCAGTTGGATAAAAAATGATCGTTCCTGGGTTACAAGTCTCTACCACTCCCAAGGCAGACAACAAAGATTTTCTCTGTGAGGGGAAACTTTGGAGGAATTCCATAGAGGACATCATGTAAGGGGTATGTGCCATATCCTCTAGAATGGAGTAGTTTTGGGTGGCCCTCGCATTTGGATTATGCGAATCCTTCTTAAACACACCTTTGGGGATGCGAGTCATCGTTTCTCCCACTGCCTTCTCAATTTGGAGAGGATTCGATGTGTTAGTGGCTTCCTTTCCCTTCTCGGTAGATTCTGACATTCTCTAGTCTCAGGCCCTCGTCTCTAAATGAGCCTCAACATTAATCATGTAAATATTTGTGATTGGGTTGTTATTAGTAGGTGTGAGGGGTCCTTGACTACCCCTTGTCACGCTCGTGGATGCTGAAGCCTGATCCATGTTTTTCCCTTGTGGAAAATGGTTCATCATCACAACAGGTTGTTGCTACATTAATAGCTTATGGGATTCTTCAAATAGAGGGCACAGATGAGTCGAGTGGTCCTCCATGCAAAGATTACACCGATACTTCAACTTATTCTTCTCCATTTCCCCCTCGCCAACATTATTGGTAGCCTTTTTATCCCCTTTACCCTTCTTATTTCATTGTTTCTTCTTTCCCTCAGTTTGTTGGTTGGCCTTAGGATTCATTGACTACAGATTGTGCACATCCAACATCTGGTTAGGGGGGACAATAGAACTCAGAGTCTGGTTGGCCACAGTCTATTGTATAGAAAATTGTTACAACTGATTTGATAACAGGTCAGTGGACTTGATTTTTGTTTATCCCACAAAGTTGTCATCATGGGGACCGGACTT
Source organism: Picea sitchensis (assembly GCA_010110895.2). NCBI lineage: Eukaryota > Viridiplantae > Streptophyta > Pinopsida > Pinales > Pinaceae > Picea > Picea sitchensis. The sequence continues at coordinate 46,909 of SNQJ01S0019393.1, forward strand.
TTTCTTGTCCTTATCGAGAGTATACCATGACACATCTGGAAAGATCCCATAGAGCATGCTAGAATGAGAGGATATTAATTCAAGTTGTTGGGCTCTCATAATCGCCTCCTCTTCTGAAAACACTCTGGAATTCTCTATTTCCTTGGATACACAAGGCACTAAAGACTTCAAGAACCACTCAAGAAATAAAGAAGGAGGGAGTTTGACCTTAATTAAGATCTTTATACACCGCCACTCTTAGATATTATCAAATATGTGGTGAGCATTGTTTTGCTCAAAGTTGGCCAACAATTCAGTGTCAGCATCATATCTCATAGGTAACTAGAAATGGTTCAAGAAGACCATTTCCAAGTCATTGAAGTAAGAGTTCCTCAAGCTATCGAGCTCGATATACCACTTCACAACACCCCCTATAAGAGTGCATTGAAAAAGGTGCAACCAGATAGAGTCGTCCTTCAACGAGATTGACGAGCACCATAAATGAAAATTTGTCACATGATCACCTGGATCTTCGCGAGGCTTTCCCTCAAAATTTGAAATATCTGAAGGTAACTTAGTCATCATGGGGGACTAATGTGGATGGTGATAAATTGGGTCATTCATTAATATTGACAAGTCTGGCAGATGTAGAGTTTCTAGAAAAGGTAGTTTCGGTTATAAACTATTTACAGGAAAAGAGGGTCCTAGAGTTTGACGGGCACTAGGTTTCCAAGAAAAGTTGGACTCCTGACCAGGGTTCTGGTAGAAACCATGGCCTTGACCAACATAGGGAAACTGTTTCTTTTGGGGTGTCATCGATTGATTCCCAAAATTGGACGACGTAACCTGTGCAGGGATTTCTCCCTGCATTTTATTCCAAGTACCTTGGAAGTAAATGCCCCCAACTGATCTGATGGGAAGGGGTACGGAGCCTTTCCTGGGGTTCCATTGAGAATGGAAGGGTTTTCCCTCGAGTTACATCCCTTGCAAGGGAACTGATCCCTGCCAAGGATTCCAAAGACCCTGTGTGGAGAAAACTCCATTAATCGCTCCCTATGAAGGAATAGTACCTTACACCGGGTTCTATTGAACAAAGATGGGGTTTCCCCCAATCAAGACAACAACCGAAAAAAAATCATTTTTCCCAAACACATTGAAGAAATAGAATGAGATAGATCCCACCAACAATATATAAGATGAAGGTTGTAAATTTCCTCCACCAAACAAGCTATAATCTTGTTTGGCCCGATTGGCTACTGAAAAGCACCACCAAGCGAAGAGGACAGAGGAGGTATATGACCCCCACCATAAGGGATAGCATTAAAAGGGACAGAAGTGCCCCTGATTGACCCTTGCACGAGTGTGTTTGAGATCTATGCTGTTAGACCCATGGTCTGTAAGGTAGAATAAGTAAGAACTGAGTTTTTATAAAATTTGGGCATCCCATATGAGAAGGGAGGGCCCATCACACTGTAAGTAAATGGAATAGTGGTTAAAGCTGGTAAAGGTATCGAACCACTGCCCAAAATCGAGGGAGTCGAGACCACTGTGGTCCTGACTGACAAAGGTGGGAAAGGAGGTAGGATGCCCCCCACAATAGTAGTCGTAACGATAGTATGAGAAATCCCGGATGAAGTAGATGCATTTGCTTCCATTGTTGCTTGTAGAACTAGATGGCGCTCAGAAGATGTCACCTTGGAAGTAAAATATGAACCAAGATCGGTGCTGACAAGTCAGTAATCAGAGGGTTAGCTGGCATGAAACCTTTAGTTTCAAGGTCAGATTTTGTGGATTCCTCCAGAGCCGAAAATCCTCCTCATGGAGGAAGCTCGGGAGCAGTTTCCTGTAGCCCAGTCGCTTTGAATGACCCTTATTGATGAAGTATTTTCCTCAATGGTGGCAGAGGTGGCTCAAAAGTAGCCAATGACAGGCCTTGAATCATTCACGATCAACATAGTTGTTGATATTCTACTTTATGAAATGATCAAACAACACAATAAGTCTTGACTAGCGTAGAAAAAAAAGCACACACTAAAAATATTCCTAAATATAAATCAAGCAGTCGACTATCTAGTGGGAAGGATGGTTATGCCAATCGACACTAGAGCAACTAATCGGTGCAAGTGAAAATCAAACACGGAAGCACCCTCTAGTTATACTCTATGAAGCATGATCTGACATCCATCCTAGGTACCGTAGTATACCCCCGCATCACCTGTGTAAGTTCGTAAAATATGGGCAACTAGGTTTCCAGCTTGCAGTCAGTTACCAGGCAAGTACAGTCGACAGTCGGGAAGATCGTAATGAGAAGGATAACAAGTCTGAAGTCCTTCAAGGGTATTAAAAGAAAATGGTCTGAAAGAAAACTGAGGATCTCGAATGGATTCGAGGTCCACAAAGCTCCATAGGAAAATGCAATCGATGTTGTTCCGAAGAAATACCCTCAATATACAATCCCCACTACGTTCAGTCCATCTTTGGAGGGTTATCTCCTATTCCTTTCCTCATGCGACCTCATGTTTATCCCCTGTGTTATAGGGGGGTCCCATATAAATATTATGACACTAGACTTAAAGAACTCCCTAACTTAGACTCCAATGTTTTTTTTAAAGTGGCCTTGAAGAGTTTCCTCTTCACACCTAATTCAAGTCCCTAAAACCCTAAACTAGTTTGTGAACCCTACAAACAGAAAAGTCTAATGTATTTTAGATTAGGAATTATTTTCAAGGCTTCGTTTACAAAAAAGGTATGGTAGTGAAACTCATGGTGTTATAAAGAGACGAATAATGAAGAGAACTTTAAAGCACTTGAAAGAAAAATTACATCGAAATTAAAAGAAAATCTTGTAACCAACTCTTTGTACTTTCAACTTTTCTAATTGATATTTCAAGATCTTGTAAATAAAGAAATCCTAAAAACTTTCTTTTGTTTGACTAAAAAATACTTATGTTTAAGGTAATTCAAAAGAACTTGGAAATGAAGAATCTTTTCTTTTTGAAAATAACAACCTTGACTACTTTACCAAAATGAATGCAAGAAAATCAATTCTCTCTTTTTATTTTATTTTTTGAACTTCTTTAACAAGAAAAAACTGAAGTAATTTTTTTTTCTTTTTCAAAGCAAGAAACAGGGACAAAGAGAAAAATGAAAACAAGACTAATAAATACCCTAATCCCAATGTGGATCACAGGGATTCAACCAAGAAACCAAAAGGCGGATCTTAGACTTGACAACTCGCTCTAAACCTTTTAGGGAAAACACAAGAAGACTAAGGAAACAAGTAAACTGGAACTTATACCCAAGCTATGGCCACAAAAAGAGACTCTGGCTGATTCAAGAAATTCCTAATAAGTATGAACTTCTATCAAGAAAGAGGAAAATTCTCTCTGTATTAAAAATAATTTCATGAAATAAAGACGTGAGCTATTGCATCATCATCCTGCATATGTCTGTGGGTTGTTTACTATGCAGAGTGTGTATGTATGCAGGCAGACCCAAAAAAGGTCACGTACACCTCTGATACGTTTCAAAAATAAAAATACAAGGAAGAATTACAAGGCAAGGAAGGTTGGTATGCACCTTGGAGGTGACCAGAAACCCTAAAAAGACTCAGTAAAATTGACTGAAACTTGAAAGGTAAAAAAAAAAAAATCAATCAACACAAAACCCCTTAAAAAACCCTAGAGAGATCCCTAGTATGGTCGTCAGTTCTGCTATTGGGAAAATCCCCCCCTTAACTATACCATGGTTTAAGATATACACAGAGCAAATAAATGTCTAAAATTCAATCTAGTTTCTACTCTACCCCAAACATACCAAAACAAATTGATGCAGGAGCATCGCTCCAACTCAACATACACACAAAATGGACAGCACACTCAATGCACATTCAAGGAGAAGAGAGGCACCATCCCTCTCAATTTTAAAATTTGAAATTATAAATGAATGAATTAAATGTTGTATGGCCGAAGAGCGAAGCTGTGCCTTTGAGCATGTTGTAATTAGAGTCACCTTTAATGGCTGACATGTAGAAAGGGATCTAACTCCAATTCCAATTAGATGGCCCATTGAATGTAATTCATTGTAATTAATGAGATTTGGTGACATGGAGGGAAGAGCTCGAGGAGCCCTTTTGTAAAAATATCTTAGCATCTCATTTTGGAGAGTTCTACGAGAGAGAGGCAAATAGATTGGAGAGGAGAAGAGAGAGACGAGACTCTATATAAGTTGGAGCTTGAACACATTGTAATCAGGCATTCTTATTAATACAAACAGAGTAGTTTTTCCTGCATATGATTCTGTGTGTGTTTATGTGTCTTTCAAGAATGCTATGTGTGTGTTCATATATGTTGTAGATGTATGTTAGAGTTTGTATGTAGGTCATAGATAGATTTTCCTATCTTTTCAGAGTTCTTTGATTCCAGGTCTAGGTTCTTTGTGGCTTCATGCAAAAGGTTGCATGAAAAAATACTGCAGGTTCTGTAAGCTAGTGCAGAAGAGTGCGCTTCTGAATTCTGTAGAATTTGGACAAATTTGTGCCAAGAGGGTGCACCAGAGGAAGTCTTAGACTCAGGGAGAAGGCTCAAGGTTACTGAACACCTTGGAGGTGAGACTATGCAAAGGAGGGTGTAGAGAGAAGACAGAATCGCTGTGAATTCTGTGAAGCTCTACCAGAAGGGCATTGAGCAAGTGCAAGGAGTGCACGAGGAGAACTCTATTTCAAGTTTTATGAAAAGGAGAGTGTCGGAGGAGAAGAAACTTATAGAATTTATGAGAATTCTATAGAGCCTTTCTAGGAGGGCATCGAGCATGTGCAAAGAGTGCACAGAAGGAACCCTATTTTGAGTTCAGAGAGAAGAAGTGTCAGGGAGAGACACATACAGAGTTATTGAACACTCTGTTGGCTCAACAAGGTGCACTTGAGTAGAAGTTTCCAAGAGGGAACTTCTTTCCCTTTGAGGAAAGTAGGAGAAAAATTTGTTGAACACTTTGCCTTTGAGGACAAAGACCTGTGCAAGGAGTGCACCAGGCCAACACTCGAGTGAGGTGTTGATAGAAATCTATCTGAAGGCTCATCAAGCACAAGGAGTGCACACAGAAAGGGACTTGTCACAAGTTCAACAGCTTAGGAGGAAGAATGTCTTTGCACACAGAGCAATATCAGAAGAGGAACAGCAGGCCGAGACACTTCGAGGTTAGAGCCACTGACAAATCTCAGAAGAAATAGCATTTTGAAAATGCAAGCGAGATCCAAAACCATCAAGGCTCGTAGACGAATAAAAGGTAAAGGCCTTTGAGACTTTAAAAATATTCCAAGTCTGGGAGGAAATTTGAAGCTCAAGAGGAGCAACACAACTACCATTGGATTGGTAGAAGTGAATATCTAGACCGTCCAAATCCATGTCCAGACTCCCAAACAAGGATCAGGAGGTGGAAATCCCATAAGCCATTAGATCTCATGTAGAGGACCAACAGCTGCACGATATACGATAACATCATGAGTCTTAGCTCTCGTGCCAATCGAGATATCAACATTTCGAATACCAGGAGAATGAGAGTGAAGACTCTCCCAAATTTCCGAAAGGAGAAGTTCTGAAAGAACAAGGACTCACGATCACCAAAATTGCAAAAGTCAGTCTGGACCGTCAGATCTGGATTGACAGGTGTCAGATATCTACACTCACTGGAGATTTGATCACCAGGGAATTGGAGGTGAAGACCCTTCCAGAATCCTGAAATTCAGAAGGTCGGGAATTAATCTGGGCCGTTGATCATGTGGAGGATCTCGACCGTATATTCGGGAGGTATCGAGTCTCGGGGATTTGAAAGGGAAGGGGAGAATCATTGGATCATGATTCCCCAAATCGTGAAACCCAAAAACCTCAGATAATAGCCTTAAGTTGTAGGACAGAGTCACGTGGACAAGACTCAAGGGAGGATCTTGTCATCCAACATCCCTTTTTGGGGTTCGACATTTCAAAGGAAAAGGACCCAGGGTGCTTTGCATTGAAAACTGGAAGTCCCTATTTGCAAAAAGTGAAATGCCTTTTGGCATGGCCTGAAGTCATAGTGCATGGATGCATGGAAAAAAAAGGGGCTCACGCCTGTTGTAAGTTTGCACAGGCGGGGTTCTCAAGGAAGGACCTATGGATTTCTGGAAGGGTTCCAACAGGGAACTAAGGGAGTTTCTTTGTCTCATCAGAGGAGGAAGAATGATCCTTAGAGCGGGAGGTTAGCGGACCCTGCCAAGGTAGAGGGAGGGGTCTACATGCACCAGTTGTGGTATTAGATCTTGATTATGTATGTATATTGTAGGGAGAGGGAGCCAGAGGAAAAGGAGGAGTCTGATATGCACCAGAAGTGGTATCAAAGAATAAAAACACTTTTTGTTTTCTGTAGCAAAGAGGAAGAAGATAAAGTAGAGAACAACTCAATGAAAGGAGTAGGGTTTCATCTGCGTGTTGCAAGTGAAGCATGACAGAGTATGGATACTTTGCGAATATTGTTTTCAGATGTGCAACAGTCTTTGGAGAGTTAGGTGGACTGTAGGAAAATATGGAAGTACTCTTGGTTGTAAAGTAGCAACAACAAATTTTCCAGGAGGGAAGATTGAAAGTGAATATGGCTACTGAAGTCCATGGACATGGTGGAAAGAAGAACCATTAGTAGCAAAGAAAAGATGAAATGGATAAAGAACTCACTGAGGTGAGGGTGAGGATGGAAGAGCTTGCACTGTGGGTGCAGCAGAATGCAGAGACACATTGGATGTATGAATGGCCTCTAAGGAGGAAATAAAAGTGGTCAGTCAAGATATTGTTGGCCAAAAGACAGCGAAGAATGTTGAGAGGATGGCTGAGGTATTATGAAATCCTTAGAGACACAGAGGAAATGGTTCACATCTATGAGCCAGAAACTAGGAGAAATCTCAACGATAAGGAGGAGGAAGAGAGATCGAGCAGAGGTCTCAGAAACTGCCAAGCGAGTAGTGAGGAACCTCCATGTTTCCAGGTGGGCAATAAGAATATATCAATGGGTGATATCAAAGACTACTAGGAGGGAAGAGAGGAAATCCCATATTGTCAGGTGGGCAAGGGAGAGAAGATGAGTCTGTATGAAAGTCTCATGAACTCAGGGATGAGTTCATGTCAGTGAGAGGAGCTGACAGAGAATGATTAGAGGAGTCTTCTGATCATTGGAGGAATTGAGGTATTCTTGCCACTAAGCCGAGTTGAGGTGGGATCTTGTGTTGTAGAGGCAACAAAAGAAGAAGAGAATGCAAATAAGATGCTCACTCCATGGGAGATAGAGTTGGAGATGATGGAGGATTGATTGAACCATCCAGAACCAGTAGATGACTTCCATGAGCAGACAGGAATGCATATTTTAGGAGAGGAGCATTCCAAGGAATCACTTAGAAATTTTAGCTAGGGATTTGAACAGATGATGATTGTAGTGCCAAGGCATGCAACAGGAGATGAAATAGAATTATAGTCTAAGGAAAAGCTGGAGGAGGCTAGATTTGAACCAGCAGGAGAAATGGCAGAGGCAAATCTTTCAAAAGGTAAAGCTGAGGAGTAGCTCAATGAGAAGACTACAGAGATGGATTCTACAGCAAAGTGGCAAGTCAAAGCCACAGGAAATGGAGAATACAGCATGGGAGATTATGATGATCTACCCACTGATAAGGAGGAAGTGCATCCAAGTAGACTGGATAAAGAGATCCAACCATGGGAGCAACTGGATGAGGTAATTGAGGGAATCATAAGGTTGATGTTGAGGTCAGCAGCAAAATCTGCCAGCAAGGGGAAGTTGAGTGGAAGGAAGCCTTCCATAGCAACAGGGAAGAAGTAACAGCAGCAGCATAGCTGGAAGGGAGTAGATGGACAACTCCAAAATATGATTTGGGATCCAGGCGGATTTCAATGCTAGAGAAGAGGAGCTCATGAGAAGGAGCTCATGTTTTTCCTAGTAGAGGAGTATGATGCAGGATCATCACTCCAACTCATCATACGCTCCAGCTGGACAACACACTCAACGCGCATTCAAGGAGAAGAGAGGCACCAACCCTCTCAATTTTAAAATTTGAAATTGTAAATGAATGAATTAAATGTTGTAAGGCTAAAGAGCCAAGTCGTGCCTTTGATCATGTTGTAGTTAGATTCACCTTTAATGGCTGAAAGGTAGAAAGGGATCTAACTCCAATTCAAATTAGATGGCCCATTGAATGTAATTCATTGTAATTAATGAGAGTTGGTGAGATGGAGAGAAGAGCTCGAGGAGCCCCTTTTGTAAAAATATATTAGCATCTCATTTTGGAGAGTTCTATGAGAGAGAGGCAGATAGATTGGAGAGGATAAGAGAGAGCCAAGACCCTGTAGAAGTCGAATCTTGAACACATTGTAATCAGGCATTCTTATTAATACAAATAGAGCAATTTTTCCTACATATGATTCTGTGTGTTTTTTTGCATCTTTCATGAATGTTATGTGTGTGTTCATATATGTTGTAGATGTATGTTAGAGTTCGTCTGCAGGTGATAGATAGATTTTCCTTTTTTTCAGAGTTCTTTGATTCCAGGTCTGGGTTCTTTGTGGCTTCATGCAATAGGTTGCATGACAGAATACTACGGGTTCTATAAGCTAGTGCAGAAGAGTGCACTTTTGAATTCTGTGGAATTTGGAAAAATTCATGCTAAGAGGGTGCGCCAGAGGATGTCTTAGACTCAGGGAGAAGCCTCAAGGTTACTGAACACCTTGGAGGTGAGACTGTGCAGAGGAGGGCATAGAGAGAAGATAGAATCACTATGAATTCTGTGAAGCTCTTCCAGGAGGGCATCGAGCATGTGCAAGGAGTGCATGAGGAGAACTCTATTTCGAGTTATGTGAAAAGGAGAGTGTCGTAGGATAAGACACTTACATAATTTCTGATAATTCTGTAGAGCTTTGCCAGGAGGGCATCGAGCATGTGAAAAGAGTTCACAGAAGGAACCCTATATTGAGTTCAGAGAGAAGAAGATTCAAGGAGAGAAAGTTACAGAGTTGTTGAACACTTTGTTGGCTCAGCAAGGTGTGCTTGAGAAGAAGTTGCCAAGAGGGCACTTCTTTCCCTTTGAGGAAATTAGGAGACAGAGTTATTGAACACTCTGCCTTTGAGGAAAAATACTTGTGCAAGGAGTGCATCAGGCCAACACTCGAGTGAGGTGTTGATAGACAATTTTCTGAAGGCTCGTCAAGTGCAAGGAGTGTGCACATAAAGGGACTTGTCACAAGTTCAAAATCTCAGGAGGAATAGTGCCTTTGCGCATAGAGAAATATCAAAATAGGAACAGAAGGCTGATACACTTCGAGGTCAAAGCCACTGACAAAGATCAGAAGAGATAGCATTTCCAAAATGCACACGAGATCCAAAACCATCAGGGCTCACAGAAGAAGAAAAGGTCGAGTCCTTTGAGACTTTAAAAATATTCCAAGTCTAAGAGGAAATTTGAAGCTCAGGAGGAGGAGCACAACTACCATTGGATTGGAAGAAGCGGAGATATGGACCATCCAAATCCATGTATAGACTCCCAAACAAGGATCAAGAGGTGGAAATCCCATAAGTCGTCAGATCTCATGCAGAGGACTGACAACCGCATGATCTGTGAGAACAACGTGAGTCTTAACGCTCGTGCCAAGGTAGATTTCGGCATTTCAAATACTGGGTTAATGAGAGTGAAGACTCTCCCAAATTTATGAAAGGAGAGTTTTGAAAGAACAAGGACTCACGATCACCAAAATCATGAAATTCAGTCTCGACTGTCCGATCTGGATTGACAAGTGTCAGAGATATACACCCATCGGAGATTTGATCACCAGGGATTTGGAGGTGAAGACCCCACTAGAATCCTAAAATTCAAAAGGCTAGGAATTAATATGGGTCATTGATCATGTGGAGGATTTGGAGCATAGATCTCGGAAGTATTAGGTCTCAGGGATTTGAAAGGGAAGGGAGAATCACTGCATTGTGATTCCCTGAATCGCAAAACCCGAAAATCTCAGAGGTGTATCCCTAGGTTGTAGGATAGGGTCATGTGGACAAGACTCAAGGGAGGAGCTTGTCATCCGAAAACCCTTTTCGGGGTTCAAAATTTCGAAGGACAAGGAACCGGGGTGCTTTGTATTGAAAACCATGAAGTCCCAATTTGTGAAATGTGAAATGCCTTTTGGCGTGGCCTGAAGTCATAGCATGTGGTCGCGTGGAAAAAAAAGGGGCTCATGCCTAGTGTAAGCTCGCACAGGCGGGGTTCTCAAGGAAGGACCTGTGGATTTGTGGAAGGGTTCCAGTAGGGAACTAAGGGAGCTACTTCAGCTCATCAGACGAGGAAGAATGATCCCTAGATCTGGAGGTCAGTGGACCCTGCCAAGGTAGAGGGAGGGGGTCTTCGTGCACCACAAATGAAAAGAAATCAATAGGAGAGAATATAGAGGTGCACCTCTTTCATCACCTTAGTGAGAAAAATAGAGGTGCTTGCAAGCTCAGTTGGGTTTGCTGAGTAGGACAGCTGCAAGGAAAAGGGTTAGAAAAAGAAATATAAAACAACAACTAAGAATTAAACTAAGAAATAAAACAACAACTAAATTTATAAACATAGGGACATAAGGACAAAAGAAACAATGAG
>SNQJ01S0019393.1:111770-126910 GCA_010110895.2 Picea sitchensis
TAGAACTCTGAAAACGGATCATGGCTCATCCGGGCATGACCTCTTCTACATGTGGCCATAAGCTTCCCTGAGCTTCTCTTTGGCAAAAACACCTGTAAAATTCCTCAAAAGCCTATGAAACTTGTCCCAATGTGTTCATAGCATAACAATTAGCCCAAAATGATTATTCAATCACAGAAAACAAACATAGGCTCACCAAACCATGTCCTCAATCAATGAGGGCTTCAAGCTCCCTAGAGCTTGCTGAAACTTCAATGGTGCAAAACCTACAAAATAAGTCTTCAAATGGCCTTGATAATAGCACCAATGGATTCAGCACGTCCAAAAACCCCTAGCTGGGCTTTTACGACACCTCAATCGGCCAAAAGATGAAGAAGTTAGGCCTCCTCCATTTTCCTCCTTCAACCTTGCTGAAACTGGTTCGCCAAAATGCACCCTCCTGAATGAACCTGGCTCACACACATTATATGGCGTAAAAACCCAGCACCGAGCGCAACCGCGCCAATGGTGAAAACTGTAGGAAGGTTATGGGCGCGCCAGCCCCTAACCGCCTCGGCACCTGGGCGTATGGTGCATATGACCGCGCGCTTGGCAAATGAGTGGTTAATTGGTTGCAACAGGTGTAACCTCCTCCCACGCCCCTAATTCATGGGCATATGCAGTGTAAAAACCATGGGTTATACCAAACCCCACGCACCAACAACAATGCGCGGACATATTAATATGGTCATACAAACTTTGGTTTATGTTTTATAAATCCGCGCCACATTTTTTAATACACGGCCATATGTTATATAATGGAACCACGGGTCGGGGCTAAGCCCCAGCCCGCCCCCCTTTCCATATAATACAATGAACAAACTCAAATATATATGCGTTGACATAGATAACAAGAACCAACTCGTGGTCCAACGGTCGGGCGGTTATGCGAAGGCGTTAGGTGTTGGGGGAGGTCCGGGGGTCGAACCCCGCGGACTCCCATATATTTTACATACAACCACTAACCAACTAATGAGTGACACGTGGCACCCACCGATTGGGCCATGTGTCCTCATACCATTTGCCCATAAACGAACACGTGTCAGCTCCTGACTCGCCATCTATCAACCATCCAACATCTGCCACGTCACCCATGTATGGTCGCACGGTCCTGCCACGTCAGATCGTACGGACTGTACGGACTGGTACAATCAGCATCAAATTTTTTGCATGTTTGGCTTGACGAACAGATCGTGATATCTTCTCCATACAGAGTCCATTTGACAAAGTAAATATACCGCCGGAATCAGAAAGACGAGACGGACGCAATGGTACTGTTTTCGTCGCATTCCGAGCACTTTGAAATTTGAGCAAACTTTGATCCCCTAGTCCAGATTTTGATCAATAGCGGCCAATGAAAGTATAGTCCTGATTGAGGTATATCTTTCTACGAGAGGAAAAAAAAATTGTAGTCAATACCTTCCTTTTGAGAGAAACCTCGGGCCACAAATTTTGCCTCATATTTTTCAATACTGCCATCAACTGTGTGTTTCGTCTTGTAGATCCATTTCGAACTCACCACAATTTTTTCCTTTCGTCTGGGAACCACATATGAGACATCATTTTGCATAATGGACTAGTATGACTCTTCCATGGAATCTTTCCATACTTTATTTTCTACAGCCTCTTCATAAATGGAAGGTTCTACATCCATTATGTCACACAAGCATGCCACGTAGATGGAATACGGATTTGACTTCTTACTTTCCCTGGAAGATTTCTTTGGGGCACCAATTCATTCTGAATCTCTGATAATCTCTTGTGCCCAAGATGGTCTTCTCTTGTAAGAAGGTATCTCGGTTGGTTTATGAGGTTCTACCATGTCATGATCCTCTGGATTGACTTCCTCTGGCTCAACTTCCTTTGGAAATTAGGAACTTATTTATGTTCTTCATGTGCCTATTCTACACGGATATGTTTGGATATACTTAAAGTTACATTCTCATCGAAGGTTACATCTCAGTTGATATCCACTTTCTAGTGACCGGGAATGTTTATCATGTAAGCCTTTTATGTGTCACTGTAACCAACAAATATACCCTTCCATCTAGAAGGGTCCAAATTTGTCCTATTTTCCTTGGGGACATGAAAAAATACAGGGTAGCCAAATATTCTGAAATGGTTGACTTCTGGCTTCTCTCCTAAAAACATTTCCTCGGGTGTCTTGTTTTCAAGCACCTTGTGGGGACTTTTATTTTGCACGTACATTGTCGTCTTTGCCGCTTCTGCCCACAGATGCATAGGAAGATCTTGATCATGGATCATGACCTTTACTGCTTCCATGATTGTCTAGTTCTTCCTTTTAGTTATTCCATTTTGTTGAGGGTTATAGGGAGTAGAAAGATCCCTCTTAATTCCAACTTCCTTACAATACTCCTTGAATTCTTCTAAGGTGAATTCACCTCCATTGTCTGATCATAAGGTCTTTATCTTCCTCTCTGTTAAGTTTTCTACCAGAGCCTTGAACTCTTTGAATTTTCCAAAAACTTCATTCTTTTCTTTTAACAAATAAATCCAAGTTTTACATGAGTAATCATCAACGAAAGATACATAATATACATACCCACTTAGTGAAGTTGTCGACATCGGTCCACATACGTCTAAATTCACAATGCCCAAAACTCCTTTGGCTCTACTATCACTATTGGGAAAGGAGTGCTTCACGTTCTTGCCTTGAGCACATCCTTTGCACACACCATCTGGATCTACTTGGATTTTTGGAAGACCTGCCACCATTTTTCTCACAACCGGAAGAGCTTTGTAGTGTAGGTGAGAAAATATCCTATGCCATAGTTCATTGGGATTCACAATGTCATGAATTATTGTGGGGTTTGAATGTACTTTAAATTTGTAGAGTCCTCGTTCTTTAACTCCAATCACTACTACATCATCAACGATCTTCCCTCTAGGCCACATAAGAACTTGACTATCAATAAATGCTACTCTAAATCCTTTCTTGTCCAATTTTGAAATTGAGAGAAGATTTTTTTTTAAACCTAGAACATAGATAACTTCCTTCATCTTCATTGGCTTTCATAAACTTGTAGGAAGCTTCTCCAACACCTTTGATTGGATATTAATAGTCATCACCCAATTTTACCTTGTGAGGTGAATCTTTATGAATAAGTTTATATAAGGAGTCTGCATAGCCTATCATGTGCTTCGAAGGACCACTGTCTATCAAGTAAGTCACTTTCATGAGTAACAGTATATGTAAGGGCTGAGATAAGAACATAATCCTCATCACTTGATTCATCTTACTTTTCAACCTTCTTGGGAGGCTCATCATCTTCAACTGTGTGAGCTTAATGCCTCTTACTTCCTTTCTTATTCTTATTTTCCATAATGAGGGGGAAATCCCTAACAAAGTGTCTCAATTCCTAACAATAGTAACATATGAGCTTTGAGTTCTCTCTTTGAACCATATTAAACTTATTAGGTAAAGAATTATCCTTCTTGTTCTTTACTTTCATGGTGTAGGCAGATAGGGCTTGATCTACATTTGCCATCTTTTCTTCTCTTGCAACTGTCCTAACTTATTCTTGGTTACAATCTTCCTGAAGCCTACTGAACTTGGGAAGCATCTTTCTTGAACAAATTCCTTGGATGAATGCATCCCATGACCTTGGGAGACCATTCAAGGTAGTCATCACCATCTCTTCTCCTTCTATTGAGTCACTAATGGCTACTATCTTCTCCTTAATTTGATTAATTCTTGAGAAGTAGGAGTGAATGGTTTATGAGTTCTGCATTTTCACATTCTTCAACTGAGATCTCAGAGTCATTCTTCGATTTATGTTTCTTCCCTCAAACAGACGAGTTAAGGTGTCCATCATTTTCTTTGAACAAGATAATGGTGATATATGATGGATAAGGTGGTCCTTAATGGAGTCTTCAATAATTATTTTTTGTCTCACGGTGTCCTTCTTATATTTTTTCTTAGATTCATCTCCTTGAGGTTCTTGAACCTCTTCTATAATGAACTTATCCAGTTCATGTTCTTCAAGAAGGAGGGTTATTATGTACTTCCAGGCCCTGAAGTTATCAGCTCCATCTAACTTCTCATCGATATTTGTTCCATTAGTCATCCTTCCTTCTGATGGTCTCAGTTTGTCCGACAATTGTCTCTAGACTAAAAATGGCTCCCTTTTAGGATTCTAGATCTGCAATTGGCTTCTTTTCGGGCCTACTATGATACCATGTTGGAATTTTAAGTTTTCAAGTTACACAATTACAATTACTTAATCCAATATCAACTTTAGTAGGATCACTGAAATATAGACAATCACATATACAATAGAACACAAATATTATCATGGGAAACCCTCATGGGGGAGAAAACCCAGCAACCAAAATCCTCAATATAGATTCCTTCAACCAGTAAAATGATGTGCTATAGCTCTCCAAGAAAGACCAAGACCAAAACACCAAAAGAACTAGTCTCCAAGACTTGTGTGGTAGACCTTCTTATGCGCTCCAAGATGCACAAGAGAAGTGTGTGAGTGTGTGTCCAAATGAGAGGAACCTATCCTCTATTTATGCACAACAATGTCTCTTCAAGAGACATGACTCTTGACTTAACTAACCCATAATAAGTAAAATACCAATAATATAATAATTTATGTTGAATGGACTTTTACAATATAATTATAATAACCTTTTAAAGGTTTGAATTAACAAATATAAAAGAATATCTTCTGTACTTACACCAAAAATATTAACAATAGGGTCGATCTAACAGTGAATGGGCCTCATGTGCAAGTGTGAATAAGTATATATAGAGATCATGTATTCATTATTGGAGGGATGTGAATTGTGATGTATAAAAAGGTATTTGGTTATGTGGAGGAGGTTATTCTATTCTTTAAGAATTATTGTGTAACTTATGTATATTGGAGTTGTGATCCACGCTCACATTGTTGTACATGGTGTGTACTTCTAGTCTATTATGATAATTTAAGTATTTGGATCATTACAGTTTCAGACAAGACACACTTAGACTTTATTACTCTTCCCTCAGTTTTTGGCACACCATGATATGTAGTTTAAGATTTACTTTGCTTCTTAAGATAATCTGGATAGGCAAAGTGCTCTTTTGTTGTTGGTCTGGTTTCTCATCTGGAAAACTGGCAGCATAATTATTGTACAGTCTTTTTTTCAAGCTAATATGAAATAATTTGGATAGGTTACAAAAAGAAAATAATAATATGATCCATACAAACCCATACAAGATGACAAACAACCTTTCTTGACTTTGATCACATTCACTCAACAACTTGCACACATTATGAGTATTGTTGGTTGTCGACATGCATTTTAGATATAGGTCAATTCTTCACCCATGCAGGATTTGAAAGTTTGTATGGTAGATCTGAATTGTTGTATGGGTAAATCGTTGTTTCAACATGATTTAGGGCTTTCCTCTTGTTTAGATCGCAACTCTAGATTTAAGCATTGAATTGATGTTATGGAAACTTTGCCTTTGTGGCTTGAGGATTCAATGCATAAATTTTAAGACTACAACATAAAAACAATATTGTAATGAAGTGCATATCTCATATAGAAAATGATGGCTTGATCTAGATTTAACAACTATTTAAAAATAAATTATAGCTCTTCACAAGAAATTGCCAAATTTATAAGTAGACCTGGGACAATTTTTCTTAACAATATGAGCACTTTGTTGATGGGTCCTAGATCCCTTTACTCAATAGCAAGAACCAAACCTGCCACTGAGTTCCAATTAGACTCTGCAACATTTAATAGTGGAATGGTTCTCCAAATCTTGCGATCCAGCCATTTAATCAATGAGCTTTACGTTTTCTTGCGAAGGCGTCTCCTTCAGTTTGGACTTTCTCTTTTTTGTATTTTCTCTTAGGTGGGACCGATATAAGATGGAAATTCGATATAAACCAACTAGGTAACAAAAAAGGAATAAGTTTAACTACTGGAGAAGAGGCTGAGCTTGGGATAACCCGCTACTCAAGCATGCAGACAAAAATTCCATACCACAAGCCTAGTACTAATACGTTAACCATGTGAGTATCCAATTACTGACTGAGATACAAATCATCAGAAAGAAAATAAATATGCGATAAATAATGGCAAGAAAAAAAATTCTCTTAACTCTAATCATCCATCACATAATAACACAACGATTCATTTTCATCAATAAACAACTGTAAAACATTGCATCAGATAACTTAACAATAGATTTAATAACTCTTACTCATTACAACATCCATCCATGAGACGAGATAGGAAATAGTTCTTCTCCAGGTCCAATCATACATGCATTTGATGAAAACATAAACGTGTCTCTAGTCCGGAAGGACTTCTCAATTAAAGGTAGCTCCAAAATAATTATTAACAAAACCAGAAAATGAGAGTTTCTTGCAACAACCATCGACCTTTAAGCAATCGGTCAATGCTCTTATTTATAACATAAAATTAACTAAAATAACGGCTAAAGTGCAAATAAGCAAAACAAAATTCTCCATGTGGTGTTCTCTCCTAACACTTTGTCTAAGAGTCATCTCAAGATATCACTTTAAAAGGGTGACTCTTCTTGTACTCCGACCAGTTGATGAAAAGCTCCTCGCAAGTATGGGCGAATGGGAATCTATGTTGTTCCATTGGGGTCGTGTAAATATCTCTGATCTCTACCTCATGTGCCCAATACTTGACCAGACTTGCACTCAACTATTGCATCATAGCCCGAGCTTTGATTGGGTGTTCCATAAATTGTCGCACTTGGCCTGGCTCTCTTGTGCATGTCACCTTTGTTATTTCTTTGGTCCATGATGAATCTTTCTTGGTGTGCGATTTGATTATGTCGCACAAGTCGACGAGGTCATCGGGCATGCCAAACTCGAGAAGTTCGATATTCTTTATTGCCTTGTTGATTTTGACCCATTTTCTCTCGCATCCAACCCATTTTCTTGCATCTCCCGATGAGACTCCCAAGCCATTCTTGCTCAATACTCGGAGGTATCTTTCCGGCAATTGAAATTAAAATCGTTTAGAGACTGTGTATAGAACAACACTTGGTAAAATAAACGTATAAAGTGAAAATGTGAAGAATCCAGACTGGTCCATACCTGTAAATCTTGCCAAACCTGGTTGTTTGATACTTACAAGATCTCTGGAATCTTTTGAATTGCTTGCACTGCTTCCGTTATCGCCGCCATTTTTCTCTAGTTAGGGTGGGTTACATCCACGTGACACAACATGAAATATTAGGTACGGAAAAACATGAGAGTCAAAGTCACGCTAGTGGTTGGTTGGCCCTTGGAGTCGGGAAAGGATGTTAGAGCCAAACATGTGTTGAAAGTACAAGTATGTTCCAAAAGAGTCGGATCTTGTCATAAGGGAAGTCGTTAGGCACCGCAGGTTGAGGCAATTTGTTTAAACATAAGTCACATCAACAAGTGCATCAACCATCATCAACTCATCATGAAGGCTGGGGGATTGAAAAATCAAGGTGATCGTACCACAAAATTTCTACAATTCCTATCGGCTGCATCGCACACGCCTCGAAACATGCTCATCGCACGGATGTGCCACATAAAGTCTTCAGTTTTCTTCAAACATCCAGTTGCCATGGATCCAGTGTTCCCTGGCACGTTTCCACCCACTGCCCACTCTGTTATAAATCGTGGATTTTCTGCATGTGCTCTACTCACCAACCGAGCTTATGCACTGTTAGTAATTTGTCTTGCGAGCCCAGTCTCATCAATTTTTTTTTTTCTTTGGGCCCTCGTCAAGTTTTCGATGCATAAGACAGATACATTGTCTCACCATGGGAACCCATCAAAACATAAAATGGGGCACGCGAGGCAGTCGAAGTGCCAGTCTTGAGACCCAAAATACCTAGGATTCGTTCTTACTCACAACGGGAATTCTCGAGGCTTCAAAAGGAGGTTCCTACCTATACATGGAAACGACGGCATCGCACCATGTGGAGGCTGAAGTGGAAGACGTTGTGTCAGAAGGAAGGACGTTGTAAGCCATGCCTCCCCAACAACAGATAACCTGGAAAAGGGGAAGGCCAAGGAAGAATAAGGAAGCTGGGGAAAACCAAATCCCGAGCAAGTCGTGCGCAAGATCGGTCACCGAGGAATTACTGATGCCCGCTACCCGACTAGAGCCTATCGAAGCCACAAGTCGGGGGAGAGGGAGAAGAACGAGGAGGATAGATGCCACAGGTTCTAATGTTCGAGAGCCGACTCAGCAGCTGGAGCACACACAAATCGTCATTGCCAAACTCTACCAGGAGAATAGATAATTAAGACGAAAATTAGCGGAAAAGACCCTCGAGGTGTGAGCATCACAAGGTCGTGAAGGGAACGTGACATGGCTCAAGAGACAACTCTGGGAAGCGCAAGATAAAATCGTGTAGTTGCGCGAAGCACAAAGGGTGTTGGAGGAACTGAATATGAAAACATCTCAGGGAACACGAAGTAGCTGGTGAGAAAGTCTACACAAAGCTTGTTATCACACAGAAGAGGCATGATTAACGAACTCTATTTTGTATTCTCAGACGTGGCACAAAACTTGATAGTTTTTTTGAAAATTTTCCTGTTCTTAATGTAAACTAGGTTGGTTGGCCAAAAGGTGTAGATAATGTCTTTTGTATGTAATCTCAGCTCGATGGAAATCTAATATAAAGTCTTGAAACTTTGACGAAAGGATTCTAGTTGTAGCGGTTGCATGCTTTGTTTCTTTTCTTTGTGTATGTATCTCTTGTGTTCTTTGTCCATATTTTCTTTTCTTATTCAGAACGTATTTTTCGAGCGTGGGATTTGTTGCGCAACGCCCCTTGTTTGCACCATTCAGACATATTGTATTTCTTGCAATTTAACCCCGAATTTATGCTCAGTGGTGCTCCGAGTTACTTTGTATTTTTCATTGATACCCTTCTGCGAAAAACCTCTGACACCAATCGATTTCATCGTATGGTGCTGACGTGGCACTGAAGACCGGTGACTTAGCTCACGGGTATTGGTCAGACTCGGGACTTTATTCAAGTTATGCACTCTAAACTAAACATGGGATTGCCGATGCCGAAAAGGTATCGGGGATCGATGTCCAGGGATAAACCTATCGCGTAATTTCCTTTGGGTTAGCATCCTCAAAACTCCCGACGCCGAAGACATTTCGGAAGTCGGCGATCAAGGAAAAACTTTAGCGTGGTCCGGATGTTCATCGTGAAAGAAAACTTACTTCTGTCGATGCTGATGAAAATCGGCGCTCGGCGACTGCGGTTTTTCAAGTGATTTTCTTTCATCCTTTAAGTCCTTCCGATGTTGAATCTTTGAGCACATCGGGGAGAGTGTTTTGGCTACTGATTCCTTATTTAAGAGTTAAGTCTTATTCTTTTAATTCATGAGTTTTCATAGATTCAAGCAAACTTTTAAAGACTTAATGAGAGTCAAGATGGTAAGCAAACACAACAATTTTCAGAATGAAGATGAATCAGACAGTGCAAAAAGATCAAGTGGTACCCAAAAAGTAAAATTTGACATAGACTTCTTAGGGTGTGTTGAGTGCTCAACACACTCTAATCCATTTAAAAAAACAATGGATCTATGAGATATGACCAAAAAACTTAGTTTTATACATAGATCTCATAAATTTACAAATGAAACAACTTCTTTTAATTATAGCTACAACATAAAAATTGCAAATTTTAGGAATAAAATTATATTACAGTTGATCTACTTATATAACAAGGTAGATCTGATCAACAAAAAATCTCTATCAAGATTCAAAGAGAGAACAAGATGAGAATAAATCTAATACAATAATTTTATCCCTTGGAAATGATGATCTTTCTTATCAAAATTTTCAAAAAACAATGTGTTACAATCAAAATAATATTTTCTATATTGAATTGATAACACGATTACCTCATAATTGTTTCCCTTGAATTTGGAGAGATCTTGGTTGATGTTGTGAATACTTCCTTCCTTCCTCAATCCATCATCAATTCTTCCAACACCATTCACCGTGGCTATGATACAATGTTGAAGAAGTTTCCTCAAATACACAATTTTATTAATAAGGAAAAAAGAGTTATAAAGAGAAGTGAGGACTAAAAACCCGTCGACCTCGCTTGGAGAAAGAGCTAGTTTATAAAGCCCAACTCTAAGCTAAATTCTAGGAGAACAACAAATCATATAATCACATGAGTACGATAGTGTCATTTATATATAAAGCACAAATAAGCTAGAATAAAGTAATTCCAAAAACTTTTAATCTAGGAAAATACAATATTAAAACTTTAGGATTATGAGGCTAACACGATTGCTTCCATGCTTGCCTTGTCATTGTCAACATCCAAGCCCCATGAATGAAATCCTTTCAAGAGGTCTCCATTTTGAGTTCCACAAATGGAGAGATCCATTGATTTAAAATTTTACAATCATATTTGAAGGAGATTTGATGGTGTCATTTTGAAAACAATAATCCCAAAATGAAGAATTGTCTTATTAATGGATTACTCTATGTAAAATAAAGTTGTTGTTTGTTTTGGTCTGGCTTCTCGAAACAATATTCAAGATTAATGACAAAGTGACCTAGTAGAGACACTGAAAACGTGTAATTACTCCACGAACATCGTGACACATGTTAACAAAAATTAATAGCTAACAAAAGCTAATGAAGTCTTTGAAAATAAGTTAGATGTCAAAAATACTTTCTAGGTAAGCATTCAATCATTTAACCAAGCAGGTTCATGAACATACCAACCTTATTTCACAGCGTAGTCTAAACATTCTAAGTTTTTAACCATTTTCGACAACCATCATCGAAGTCCCACGATACAAATGCTGATAAAATCACAGTTTTTGGTTGCTTAAATTGTATTTTTGAATGCATACATAGATTCAGTGTCATGAAAAACCCAACAATTAAAATCTACAATTCCACCAATTTCTAGACCGATTTTGGACAAAATTGATAGAAAAATATTACTAGAAATAGTGGAAAAAGTAAAACATTTTGACTACATTTCATTGGAGATGATTTTGAAAAGTGCAATTTTGTTAGTTAAATGCACTTTTCAACATAATTTAAAGACTTGTCAGAATTGGATAAACTACTACTTGCTTCACGATGATATTGATGTTTTATATAATAAATAACGTGAGCCTTTGGCACCGTCTTTCTTTAAAATAATTTATTTTAAAGACTCAACTTGCAAGAATGAGATAAAAGGCTACTTGCACAATGATGATATTGATGTTTTATACAACAAATTGTTTTTTGTGTGAGTCTGTCGCACCGTCTTTCTCCAATAGATCAAAAATATTTAAAGGCTCTCATTCTTGCAATCTCAACTTGCAAGAATGAGATAAAAAAAACTACATACACAACAATGATATTGATGTTTTATGTAATAAATTGCTTTTGTGTGAGTCTGTCCCACGGTCTCTCTCTCATAAATCGGTCAAATTGTCACATCCCCAAACATGGGACCATGGGATAGGAAAAAAAAACTGCTTTTGCAAGTAAAGTCAATTCCAATATATACATTGAAAGGTTGACTCATAAAAGTACTGCTCAAAAATATAATAATAGTGGCCACTTGCAAGTGGTGGGTAGTAAATAATGATATCATAGAAACTTCGTGCTTGAAAGCATGTACGTCTTTGTAATCCCCTCTACCTTTTAATAGCCTTTCACTTTCGTGTTGGTACTACGGTCCTGAAAACAACAAAACCACCTCTGCAAATTGCCAAGTTGTTGCGACCTGCACATGCATGCACGGATGCATCATGAGCATGGCCATGATCATCATGATGAGGGGCATGGTACAAAGGTTTTAGAAGGTTTTTGTGGGTCCGGTTTAGAAAATTAATTCGCTTTTTCGAAGAAAAAAATAGTCTGAATTCTATTAAATTTTCAGGGTCTAAATTCCGCTAGATTTTCAGAAGTAACTTGAGTTTTACGCCATCAAAGTTCCATATATTTCAAAACTTTACCTAAACCTGTACATTCCGAAACAAAGATTACTCCAAAATTAACCTAAAGTAAAACACAAAACTAAATAACGAAATTAGATGCGAAAAAACCGGCACAACTTGCACCGCATCTCGAAGCCAAAGAACAAATAAATTGACTATTACTGAGCGGTCCATGTCACGTGAGTAGTGGTCTGGCACGCGATTCGTCGGGGATTTCTATAAAGAACGGACGCTGACGGTGACGCTTTCCGTCTGTTTCTGTCTCGTCGAGGGTTTCTGTAAATAACATATTCTGACGCTAACGCTTTCTGTCTGCTTCTGTCTTGTCGGAACTTTCTTGTAAAGGAAAAGATTCTGACGCTTTCTGTCTGACACAAACCGATGGCTCTAAGAGGTGGTTAGTAACTCTGGGGCCTGGGGCCCACGCCTCCCGAGTCCCTAGTCTCCGTTCTATCTGCACTGCAATTAATAATGAATTAATTAGTATATCATAATTATATAAATTTTATTTTACATGAACAGGTATCGCCGTACACGGGCGACCACAAGGTTTTGAGATTCTTGTGCAAGTGTGAATCGCCGCTCGCTGTCCGCTGACACCGGTTTGTCAGCAGCGCGGCCCGCTGCTATTCTAGCAGTAAATTCTGTCTGGCAGAAATAAATTCCATTGGAATCTTACTTTTGTCCAACTTTACATTCCATCCCGGAAAAACCGTAAGGTAGCAGAGAAATTCTGACAATTTAAAAAAAATGGAATAGTTTATGTTTTGAATTTTTTTACCTGGTTTTTTTCGTCGGTCAAAAATTTAGAAGAATTTATGGAATTGTAAATATAAGTGGTTAAAATTTTGTATTAAACAAGATTTTTTCAGAACACTTAATTCATTTATGCATTTAAAAATACAATTTAAGTGATGCAATATTGTAATTTAAGTAATTTTACCAACAATTTCATAATAAAAGTTAATGAGATTGTATATTCTAGGTATATTAAAACTTTTACAAAGAATTGAATCCATATATGTATTCAAAAATATGCAATATTGCAATTTCAACAATAATTTCATTCCCTATTCTTGGAAGTCCAAAAATTAAAATGTTTAGTGTAGTTGGAGTTTTTTTTTCCACGAGAAAAAATTGCTCTTTATATTCAAAAGGATATAAATGTATACAAGTCGGAGTTCAAATACATCAGCGAATCAAGCCAATTCCATAAATATTTGGGTCAAAATCACCTATGGTCCAACAAATACAGCAAATATGGACGAAGATCTGATATATACTAATAAAAAATCATTTCAAAGATTTAACTTATATGAATTGCCTTCATGTCCGTCCTCCCAAAATGTATAGAAAATTTGACTCGGGGGTAGGTGCAATGCTTTTTTCGAGAGTGTGTCAGCCTCTTTGTTTTCTTCACGGAAAATGCGCTGGAAGGTGAGTTTTCTGAAGAGAAGAGTAGCGTCTTTGGTCCGTTCCTTCCAGCTATTGAGGGCTGCCACTCGGAAGTCTACCACTCCGTTCAGCCAGTCAATAGTGAGCTTGGAGTCACCGAGGAGCAGCAAATTATCCGTGTGTCGACTAGCCAATATAAGCGAGGTCCAAGCACCAATGAGCTCCGCCTTGGTATTGGAACCCTGTCTGCAGTTCATCATCCAGATAATACTCAAATGAGAATTTATAATTAATTTCCCCCCCGCACCACAAAGTGCGCCTCCCTGTTGAGAGGCCCCGTCAAACCAGGCCACNGCCAGTCAATAGTGAGCTTGGAGTCACCGAGGAGCAGCAAATTATCCGTGTGTCGACTAGCCAATATAAGCGAGGTCCAAGCACCAATGAGCTCCGCCTTGGTATTGGAACCCTGTCTGCAGTTCATCATCCAGATAATACTCGAATGAGAATTTATAATTAATTTCCCCCCTGCACCACAAAGTGCGCCTCCCTGTTGAGAGGCCCCGTCAAACCAGGCCACCGCTCTGTCCATTGGAATGAATTGTGGCTGCCGAACTGGTTTAACTTGTAATGTTATAGCAGATTTGTTTGCTTCAGATAAGATGAGAGATATAATGTGCAGGATTGATGGCGTCTTATCGTTGAAGATAGAGGCGTTTCTGGACAGCCAAACATGCCAACTGATGTGAATTGGAAGCATAGGGTGAGTGTTGGAAGTGTGAATCCAGTTTTGAAAGCAAGATTGTATACTGATACCATTCCAATGATTTGGAATCTTTAGCGCTGCCGTGGTTGCTGTCCAAAGCGCTCTGGTGAAAGAGAAGAGCACGAAGACATGGAGGGAAGAATCAGTGTCTTGTGCACATAGTGGGCATCGACTTGGGCCCTCCCAGCCGCGCACTTGGAGATTGTCCCAGAAAAGTAATTTATGTTCCAACATGAGCCACGAGTGCAACTTGTATTTTAAGGGGCAAGTGGCCTTCCAAATCCTCTGTCTCCAAGATGGAATAGAAGAGTTCCAAGAAATGGCGGCCAGAGCATTATAAACNCCAGAAAAGTAATTTATGTTCCAACATGAGCCACGAGTGCAACTTGTATTTTAAGGGGCAAGTGGCCTTCCAAATCCTCTGTCTCCAAGATGGAATAGAAGAGTTCCAAGAAATGGCGGCCAGAGCATTATAAACGTTTTTTGTCGATATTCTGCCCGATCGATCTCCCCCCCGTCCAGAGAAGAGAGTCTGCCTTTGTCTTCAGATAAATGCCGGATGCTATGAGTAATTGTGAGAAATTGTCCCATTCGGCCCGATGTTCCAGGTTTAGAAGAAGGTCTGATCCGCTCAACCAGGAGTCGCCGAGTGTGCCTGTAATGGATGTGCTGGAGAATTGATGTAAATAGATAAGATTTGGAGTTTTAAAAACAGAAAACAATATTGAAATAATTAAAATTGTTTTAAAAACAATGAAGTTGCAATATTTAACCATTTAATAACTTTAATCTAAAATATTTTTTATTTTATTAAGATATCATAACTAGGTAATAATAATCTATTTTAAGGTCACCGTCAAGCCACACCAAATTGGTGTATGAGACCCCCTTATTTGTGGGACAAGGGATCCCCTCCGTCCAACTATTTTACTGGTAATGTCTAAAGAGGTATACATACCCTAAAATACATTTTT
>SNQJ01S0019393.1:126922-137343 GCA_010110895.2 Picea sitchensis
TATTTTTTTTTAAATAAAAAAGGTGGTGCTTGTTATATTACCATAATCAAAATACAAGACTGTGAGTGATGCCAGCTGTCCCGCAGGAAACCGGTTAGCAAAATTAACAAAGTTGACTATGCGACGTCCTACCCAAAGGAAACCAGGATTTACAGTCGCAAGCATGAAACTGGTTCTTCTAACTAGTACTAAGACAACCTGGTAACTAGCTATTATAAGGCATAAAATATAACAACACCACCAAAACGAGAGTCGAGTTTTAAACATGAAGGAACCTCTGAACCGCGCTGCGAGTGCCTCCATCTCGCTGGGAACGAGTATATTTAATTAAGATATTATAATAGGTAATAACTTTAATTAATTAATTTATTTATTATTATTATTATTATTATTATTATTATTATTATTATGATAATTAGAGTAAGAAACAAAATCGATATGGATAAAGTAAAGTAAGAATTAATCCTCACCTAAAATCAAATAAGACATGGAAAACAATTGTAATTTTATGGTATTAAAAAGGTGGAAAATGAAAAACACTTTCTTTTAAAATATTGATATATAACCACATTAAATATTAATTTCAAAATATTTATGGATTTTATGGATTTTTTTAACATTTTAATTAATTATAATTATAAAGATTTAGAAAAATGTACACATTAAAAATAAAATTTTAATGTAAACCAATTAATTTCTTCCTGTTTATTTTTAAGATATAATAAATCAAAATTAATTTTAATAAATATGAATAATCATCACTAAAAAAATGTTAAAGAAAAAGCTACATTTATTTATTTATCCATTATTATAATCAAAATTTTAATAGTGGTCAATATTACATGTAATTAAAATATAATAATATATAATATTAATCTAATTTTGTCAAAAAGGTTTTCTATTTAATTGGTAAAGTCTAAAAAGGTATACATACTTTACTCCACTTTAAATTTGAACTTATGATCTTTTAGGAAGAAACACATGTTCTTAACCTTTAGACTCACTCATAATGTAAAAAACAAACCTAAGTTAAAATATAAAATTTCAAACAAAACCATTTATAAAACAAGCTTTCAAAGAAATGAATAATATTAACATAGACATTTTTAATATCTTATTTTCATTCATTTTAAAACATAAATAATTTTTATTAAAATTTTAAATATTTGGAAAATAATTTAATCAAAATTTAATAATTTTTTATTAAAAATATTGAAAAATAATTTTGCTTAAATTTTAAACATTCAATTTAAATAAATAGAGTTTGAAAGTATAGAATGAATTTTCCTTAGCATTCTTCAAATTTTATGCATTTATGTAAGGGGCATAGAGTTTGAAAGTATAGAATGAATTTTCCTTAGCATTCTTCAAATTTTAGGCATTTATGTGAGGGGCGTATTTGCATTATTTTAGAGTTTTTAATTTTATTGTATGAGGTGGTTTTTTCATTTTGACTATTTAATAATAGAGAAGGTTAATAGTTTTACAATTTTAACTTTTTCTAGTTTGTCATTAATAAAATTCAGTTATAAAATTTTTATTGCAATTACAATTTTAAAAATGTTAAATTATTATTTATACTGCAAAAATAAATTGAGCACATTTAATACTATTATTACAACCCAATTTTGTAATATTAATTATTTATATTTATAATTTTATCAAACATTAATTTTAAACCAAAAAAAATTAATTTCTCTTATTATTATTTCAAACTATTTAAAAAAATCAAATTCATAAAATATTTAAACTATACTTTTAAAAATTAATTTCTCAAAATTTCTTAACTCCCATGCCATCTTTAAAAATTATTTAAAGTTTCTTAAGTACCATGCCATTGCTATAATGTTAATAATTTATAATCTTAAGATATGTTGAAGTGAAATCCCTAAAATTTCTTCTCCTCCTTTTATATAACATTAGTAAAGTGCAAGGTTTGAGATTAAAATGAAAAGTACAATCCTTAAAGTTTATTTTTCTCCCATGCCATTGTTATAATTTTAATAATTTCTAGTCTTAAGATATTATCATTGTTGTATTTGTTGAACTGAAATCCCTATATATATATATTTTTTAATTTTTTTTCTTTTATAATATTAGTTAACATTAGTAAAGTGCAAAGTTTGAGATTAAAATATATAACATTAATAAAGTGCAAAGATTGAGATTAAAATGGAAAGGCTCTTAGTTTCACATAAAGGTTTACAATGAAACCATGGATTAATAATTTCTAGTCTTAAGATATTATCATTGTTGTATTTGTTGAACTGAAATCCCTAAATATATATATTTTTTAATTTGTTTTCTTTTATAATATTAGTTAACATTAATAAAGTGCAAAGTTTGAGATTAAAATATATAACATTAATAAAGTGCAAAGATTGAGATTAAAATGGAAAGGCTCTTTTTTTTTCGTAGGAAATTACTCGATATATATTAGGGATATATATCATTTACAATCATAGTAACCAGACTAGCTCAAAGCAACCATTACATATTCGTCTCGGAGACCGAGTCGGGTTTGACCTCTAGACCTCCTCCCAACCTTGGAGAAAGGCGTTGTCTTACCAATCGCGCTGTCTCGCGGAACTAAATAGAAAGGCTCTTAATTTCACATAAAGGTTTACAATGAAACCATGGATTAATGTTTGAGAGGGAAACCTTGTGCTTAGTTTCCTAAAGGGTTTTGCAATGGTACCATGGGGAATCCTTTGAAAGAGAAAAAATAAAAAATCCTAAGGTGGCAATCTTTTTCAAGAGATGAAAGCATGGAAAATTTTTGAGCGGGCAATGTTGAGATTTTTTATACTTTTTACAAAGAGCTTAAGTCGGATGGCCCTTTTGTACTTCTGGTTTATTTTGGCTTTTTAAATTGTATTGCACTCTACCAAAAGGAGGACAATCAAATTAGGGAAAATAGGGGAATAAGGGAAGGAATCTTTAATTTTTTTTTAGGTAGACATTGCAAAGCATAGATACGAAGAATGTCTTAAATTTTTGGTTTGGTTTGTGGTTTGGATATTGGTTGGCTATTGTGGGTTAAGGTTGTTTTGTGGAAGATTATACATAAAGATTGGGTTATAATGAGAATTTATGGGTCATTGTTCATTTTTAATCATGGGAAGGATAAAGAAGACAGAGGAAATTGTCATTCATATATTATTTTTGAATGTATATAAATTTATCATTATTTTAAGAAAAAAGTTAACTGTTTTAAGATTTTTATCTTTTTGAGTTTACCATTATTAAAATATAATCATAAAATATTCGCTACAATATGTAATTTTGTATTATCAAAATAGTTGTTTTAATACAAAAATATATTTAGTGTCCTTAATACTCCTATTACAACTTGATTTTACAATGTTATTTCATTAAATAAATAAAAAATGAGTAAAAAATGTAAATTCATCTTCCTATTATTTTCAATTTTCAATGACTAAAAAAATCAATTAATAATAAATTTTATATTATTACTATTTATAATATGTAACACACTACTCACAAGTTACAAGTTCATATATTTTTCATGTAACTTACCAAGTTATAAATCATAAGAAAATTTGAAATATATGTTACCATGATATTCCAAATTTAAAAAACTTTGTTTTTTCAAAATTAAATTTCAATCATAAAACATTATATAGAGAGAAAGTTTAACCATTTTACACATCACTCACAACTTACAAGTTCATATATTTTGAAGATAACTTACCTAGTTCACATATCATAAATCTCCCAATTCCAGTTAAAAAAAAATCAAAACATAAAACAATTAGATAATATCTTAAAATACACTCCAACAAATTAATCTCTAATTAATCAATCAATCAATCAATTAATATATATTTTTATTTGAATTAAGTAATATTTCTATTTGCACAAGGTCTCCTAGTAATAAAATATATTTTAAAAATTTTAATTCAATATTGTTTGAGTGGGTCTAATGGTTGAGAATATGTGTTTCCTCTTAAGAGGTCACAGGTTCAAATCCATAGGGGGTAGGGTTTGTATACCTTCGTAGACTTTACCAATTAAATTGTTGGGCTAAGGAAGGTCTCATACACCAATTTAATGTGCTGGCAAGCCTTGACCTTAAAAATAAATTATTATTATTATTATTTAGGATAACTAAATCTATTTTATGAAAAAAATTTGATTAGAAAGTGAGATCATGAATTGAGATAAGAATATGAACCTTCTTTAATTAAAAAAACTCACATAAACTATTTCGAAGGCAACAAAATATTTCATAACTTGGTGATCAACCCTACATGTACTTATATTTAAAAACAAAATCCCCACTAAGAATATTATATACATTTATTCCCAAGACATAGAAAAACCATAATCAATATCTTCTTAGCATTTTGTTAAAACTTATCGTTCCAACTTCCCTCATTCAAGTAAGTTGAAACCTTGGCCCAACCTAGTCCATTACACTCTCGTCTCTAATGGTCACATGGGCGGACCCCACGGGGCAAAGTAGAATGCTTCCACGTAAATTCAAAACCTGCCTATTGAATCTTAAGCGCCCTTGTATAGCCAGAGTATATATTGCTATATAATCTTTTGGAAATTACAAATAGTATGGACATATGAAGAAAAAAACCTAGAAGTGTTTATAATAAACAATGAAGGATACATGGTATGTTTTCTATAATCTTTTGGAAATTACAAATAGTATGGACATATGAAGAAAAAAACCTAGAAGTGTTTATAATAAACAATGAAGGATACATGGTATGTTTTCTATAGGCAAGTTATGTTAGTATGGACATATGAAGAAAAAAACCTAGAAGTGTTTATAATAAACAATGAAGGATACATGGTATGTTTTCTATAGGCAAGTTATGTTTATGTTTTCTATAGGGAAGTTATTTTTTTTTTGGTAAGGCAATTGTTTTTGTTTTTTCTTGCAAGCACTCATATAATCATTGTATGATATTGGGACAAAAACCTTGTTTTTTTAATAGTTTTTCATCAACAACATGTAATAGAATATTGTGTTTTAAATATGTTATGAAACAAAGTGTAAATAGACATCATCATAGTCTCCGAGGTGTAGGACAGTCGGTGACGGAGTGTGTTGTTAAGCCACTCGTGATGTTAAAGTCACCGGTTCGAAACCTGCGGGGACAAAAAATCCAACCATGTTAAGAGTTGGTGTGGCTCAAGCCGGGTGCGATCCCCGGGTGATTTTGATGGCTTAGATGCCTCTGAGTCGCGGTTTCTCAAGCCACAGGTTAATCGCGTAGCCAACAGGTCCCGCACAAATTAACAAAATAAAATAAAATAGACATCATCATAAGTATTCTAATCATCAAAAGGAATCCATGATTCATTTATTCACATATAGAATACATAGACATGGAAGATGTATATGGAAGAAGTTTAATGATTTGAGAAAAGTTACAACGTGTTACATTGACAAAGAATCTATGCATATTATGGTATTATACATTCCTTGCAACATTAAAATAAAACATTAAATTTCCTAATGGGGAGCCATATATTAATGATCTATGTTATTTTGTTGTGTCAGGCATCAACAATTTCCCTTTTTTTTGTATTCTTGCTTGAAAAGCCATTTCTTTCACCAAGAAAATGGGACCCCTCCTTGTCTCCTTGAGAGATTCTTAACATGCTAGGAAGGGCTACCCCAACTTTTGACTTAAAATCTTCTCATCCCTCTCTGATCAGGTTGCTTGTTGTTTCAAGCTTGGTTTGGTTTAATTTGGTTTTAACACTTAGATAATTTTCAAGAATCATTTTTGGGATATAAGAGAAGTTCCCCTCAACTCCTGCAATACACATCGGAGGAGTTCCTTCAAAGTCCTCTGGTATACATCAGGGAACTTCTGGTCCAAGTCGGAGGATTTTCCAACATCGACTTTGATGCTGCTAGAGGAGTTAACACCAAATCCCCCGGTATCACTGCAACACTTGCATTTACTTCCCCCTGAATTCTTGAAACACATGCCCAAATAAGTTATAAAGAAAGGGTTTGACCCTTTATTTCTCCATTCCACTAATAGTTGTTTCCGAGAGAAGAGAAAGGTGACCACCACATGCTCAAATATAAACCTTTTGAGAATGCTCATCTCTGCATCCCCTTCACTTTACATGTGTCATCAAATCTAACATGTAAGCCCTAAATTTGACCATGCTTTCCATTTAATATTTTTTTGTGGTTAGGGTTATCATCAATTGGATTTTAACGCCCATCTTTCCCTAGTTTTCCCCTCTTTCATGGGCACACCTCCATTATTTTATTTTATCTTTATAACCAGGCCGACAATAAATTCCTTGGATTATGCCCTTTTGATACCCTTTAGAGAGTCATGAGAATTTTCTCTTGTTATGCATCTAAACCCTAAGCCAAGTGCATTTAGTTTTCTCAATAAGTTGAGCGATCTTCCCCATCATTCTATAACCTTGGGCATCAACATCTTCCCAACTACCCACACCATTAACACATTTTTATTGTGTGCCTTTGCTATGCATCGCCTGATGATCCGGATTTATGAGAAGAAAGAAATGAATAATATATTGAATACAATAAAAGAGAGATACAGAGAACAACAACAGATATCCAGTGAACAATAACTTCTATTGAATAAAGAAAATAGGATGAAACTGTAAAACTGCAGAACTGAAAACAACTTGCTCGAATGGTGGGAGCTATCTCTGAGAAGAGATGTGGCTGCTACGCGCATTCGTCTAAGAATAACCATTACAATGAGGCTCCAAAGGCCTTTTTAACATTACTCATGAATGTCAAAACCCTATACATCCAAAAACCTAACCCTAGGAGATGAAATGCCAAAAGTTATGTGGGCCCTGATGGGTAAGTTGGTACCTCAACTTCCAGGGGTTGTAACTTTTGCATATGATCTTCGTTTTAAGCGTGTGATAGCCCGTTGGAAAGGTATTTTCGATAACTACACATTATGTTGTCAAAATTTGACTTTGTCTATAGTTTGACTGTGACAAGCCCAAAAAACGCTGCTTAGGGCCCCAAAATGACCCCAGAAGTACATAAAGATGTATTGACATGAAAAAATCCAAAATAAGCCAGTTGGATTAAGTGGACAGCCAC
Organism: Picea sitchensis; assembly: GCA_010110895.2. Lineage (NCBI taxonomy): Eukaryota > Viridiplantae > Streptophyta > Pinopsida > Pinales > Pinaceae > Picea > Picea sitchensis. The sequence goes on from SNQJ01S0019393.1 coordinate 134,025, forward strand.
CAATGTCCACCTAGAAGTTGTTTAGGGCTTTAGACAACCCCGGAAGTGAAAAACCCACAATTACAAATAATTTCAGAAGAACATGTTGAACTAAAAATTGTCAAGATGAGCTAGATGGAATAGGTGGATGGCCACCAATATCCACCTGGATCGGTCCAGCCCCCTTAGGAAGCAATGGTCTCCATTGCATTGAGTTCCCCCATTAGGTGGTGAAATTTCTACAAATTTTGGCCTCGGGTGAGCCACTTTCCTTGGTGTAGGAGCTTCCCTGCCTTGACAACCCGATAAAGTTGGATCCTCTACTAGCGAGTGCCCTTGACCTATGTGTCCACTATCTGATCAGTGGATTCTTGTTCCATGTAGTTAGGGCTAAGCTATGTTGGTTTCAACTGTTCTGCGATCTTGAAGGTGTCCAATAATGGTGGAAATATGGTCGGAGGAGGTCCACATTGAACATTGGGTGCAAGCCAAGGAAGGGGGGAGTGTTGAGCTGAAAACCATTATCACTCACAACCTTGGTGATAGCCAAGGAAGGGGGGAGTGTTGAGCTAAAAACCATTGTCACTCACAACCTTGGTGATAGTGTAAGGACCATAGCGAAGTGGACGAGGCTTCTGCTGGGGCCCTGTGAGGTGCTCTTTCTACAAATGTAACCATACCTTGTCTCCCACCTGAAACTTGTGTGGTACCTGGTGTTGATCATGGAACTTCTTGTACTTAGCATTGGATTTCTGCAAAATCTCATGGACTTGTTCACAGATGTGTTGAATCCGCTCAATGATTGGGGTGGCTTTGTCGGCCTCAAAATGAACATGGGAAGATTCGACCTGTGTGGTTGCAAGAGGTAGTGCAACATCCATGGAACCCAAGGGTTGGAATCCCATCCCTGCCTGAAATGGGCTATGATTGGTGGAGCTATGGAGAGCCCTGTTGTAGTTGTGTTGAACATAGGGAAGACTCTCATCCCATGTACATGATTTCTTAGAGTTATACATGCGCAGGATGTGCACAATCATCCGATTGACAACCTTGGTTTGTCCATCGGTTTGGGGGTGGAAGAAAGTGGATTTGGTGAGCTTGGTGTCCAACATTGACCAGAGGCTCAACCAAAATGTGTTTAGGAACCTGTTGTCCCAATCTGAAATGATGGTCTGTGGTATCCCAAAATGGACCCACACCCGTTTGAAGAAGAGATTGGCAGTATCTTCCGCTATGATACTCTTCTTGTAGGTTGTGAGAATGGCCATCTTCGAAAACCGATCAACCACCACGAATACACAATCATTGCTTTGCTTGGTGAACATAAGGCTAGACATGTAATCCATCGAGATGGATTCCCAAGGCCACTCGTTATTAGGCAGAGGAGTGTACAATCCTTGCTTCTTGATGGTTGGCTTGGCAATGGCATAGGAAGTGAAAGATATGATATACTTTCTGACATCCTATCATAGTTTTGGCCAATAAAAATGATTTTGTAGAATGGCCACAATTTTCTCCATGCCAAAATGCCTTTCCATACGACTGTAGTGAGCCTCCAAAAGTAGCTTTGCACGCTTTCTTGCTAGAACACATAGGTGGACCAAATGGCATAACTGTCCATCCTGAATGTGAAACTTTGTGACATTCGCGTATGTACCAAAGAGATGATAGGTGGTGGCCAAGTCAGGATCATGCTGATAAAGTTGGGGCCACTTAGATGCCTCATGCCCACAGGAATGGAGCAAGGTGGTGAGTGTAGAAACGAGAGGTCGATTGATGCAATCAGCGGCATGATTTGTGATCCATGTCTTATACTTGATGTTGATATGGAATTGTTGTAGGTATGTGGACAACTTTTGATGGTGGTCATTTTGAAATTTACCCTGTGTCTATATGAACTACAAAGGCTTGTGATCAGTTTGGATGATTGTCTCCTTTCCCATAATGTAATGTTTTCATTGGCGACAAACTTGCACAATGGAATACATTTCCTTGTCATAGATGGGGTATTTCCGAATGGTATCTCAGAGTTTCTCACTATGGTATGCCACTGCCTACAACATAGTCAGAGGCATCGGTCTCAATATTGAATGGTTGTTGCATATCGAGTAAGGAGAGTACTGGATTTGACCATGTTATCACATGCTAATTTGTATTAATTCTTCCAAACCATCTTGTCCTTGTGCTATCTTTCCACTAAAAAATTATAACGTTTTCACCAGCTCCGTCAAGTTCCCATCACCTAAATCCTTCACTTGACTAATCATCCAAAATAGTCATGTCCTCCATGTTAAGACCAAAGTCTACACCCCTGCCCCGTCTCTCTTGTTTCTGCAAGCCTTCCTAGAAATATTTCCTCTAAAAGTTGGTCAAGTCAGTCTCCCATTTGTTCAATGACTTGGTTTTCCTTATTATCTTGCTTGACTAATTCTTTGCGGAGAGTTTTTATGTATTTCTTGAAGGGTAAACACATATCATGATTTGGTTCGAATTATTTTTCATCTTGTTTTACATTAATTGAGCTTATGGAAGGTCGATCAAGTATGTTTTATGATGATCCAGAATTGGGATCTAGGAGCTTGATGGGGCTCAGAAAGGCCTAAAAATAAAATTTCTCAGAATCTCTTCAAAAAGGACTTGTGCATAGGCCTCATCAACATGAACCCAACGCAACTTGAACAGGCTCAAATGGACGTTGTATGCTCCAAATATGGTGATATGTTCATTTTTTCAAACAGGAAAAAAAATGATGATTGTACAGTTTGTACAATGCCACGTGGTAGCTGACTGTACAGGCTGTACGACCGTACAAATAATGTGGCAAGGAACGTGGCACTAACATGGTAGAGTATGTGGCATTGACATGGACATAGGTTGACTGGGCAGTTGATGTGACAGGTGGACCTATAAGGGAGTGACACATGGCACATTCTTACTGATGACTTGGTAGGTATGACACGTGGTAGGTATAGTGGCAGGTGATAGGGCAGACAGTTGGACCAATGAGAATTTGACACATGGCATCAGAATTAGGCGAATGAGAAGGTGCCATGTGGCACCCATTCATTGGTTGATATCTTTGTAAACTTTTTGGACTCCATAAGGTTTGAAGCCGTGACCTCGGCATGGGCGGAAGGGTTTTTGCGTATGCCGGGCTACCAACTCGCCTATCGGATGTTTCTTAACCATATATGATTCCATATATATTTGAGTTTTCAAAGGGTTTTGGGTGGAGGAGGAAAGGGCTGGGGTCTAGCCCCAACCCGCAGTCGTGTACATTTCCATACGCCCACATTTAAACCCCGACACTATATACCATACCACCAGTCTACGGGCCACG
>SNQJ01S0019394.1:0-20146 GCA_010110895.2 Picea sitchensis
GAGAGAGAGAGAGAGAGAGAGGTTCAACATTTTCCAAACCTGTCACATCAGGAACGCGTGCGTGTTCCTAGAAACGCGCACGCGTTGCTTCGAGTGCACATCCCTTCTCACCTCGTTGCCACTTTATCATCCACCAACTTCGTGCACTCACTTTGGTATTAATATTTTCCAAGAAAAGAAAGATATCACTAGAGAAAATTCATCATAGAGTCAATGTTTCCTTTTATTTTACATTTGGGGATACTTCTTTTTAACTTTTTTGACATTGTCGCTACTTCTATAGTGGTATTTTCTATAAGTTCTAAAAGAAATATTAGATGACTATAAACTCTTATTTTTTGAAATATTTTTAAATTTAAATAATTCTTTTGTAATATATTCAATGTTATGCATGCCATCATGGTAAATATGATGTCATTGGTAACTCATGTAATACAGGTAGTCAAGAAAGTAAAACTATTTCCATAAAGGACATGCCCTTTGTCATCAAATTCTTTGGGAAACTTTTTTTATCAGTTTTTCCAAAATATGACAATGGATGAATTTATAATAATTCAAATTTTCAACTTTTTTCAACTCTAACATCTTACTTGTATCATGAATATGTTTTCCATCTTTATAAATAAAAAGTGAGAAATCTTAGTGATTCAATGGAATCATCCTTCCTAATATCACCATAAAATATCACCAAGACACTTACTAAAACCATCAATAATAAATTATATCTTCCTAAAATTGGCTTACCACTTCTCTAATACACAAAATATCCCCTACACAATTACTTACACAATTACTAAAAACATGCCAATTATTTTTACATCTATTTTTTTAAATCCCTTTATTATATCAAAATCCTTTTAAGATAACTATGAATTAGTAGAACATCTATTGATTATATAATTCACAATGATTTATGTAATTCACAACTATAGATAACATTTTGAAATTTGAAGAAAATAAATAAATAAACTTACAATATCTTAAAGAAAAATTTAAGGCTTTTTTGCTTTTAGTTTGGAGATTGTTTGTGATTTTTCAATATTTCTATAATTAAAGTTTTTATATTAGAATTTAATTTGTTTTAGTATAATAATTTATTAAAGTTTATTATGTACTTATAACTTCTAGTACTTATTAATAATATTATTATTTTTTATGCCATGTATACAAACTTTGTATCTTGTTTGATTAATTGGTTACATTTTCAATCATCAATATTTTGTTTTGTGATTATCATTAATATTTTGTTTTATGTATATTTTAATTTAAGTTTTGGTCATCCAATTTTCCTTTACTTTAATATGATTATTATAAAAACAATTTATTAATATGGTGGTTTTTTTTATATTTTTATGTTTTTCAATAATATTTTTTTTTACTTAAATATTAATATTTATTATTATTATAATTTATAAATAATTTATTTATATTTTTATATTGAATATTTCATTTTACACAATTTTCCTTTTATTTATTTATATTAATAATTTTTCATTAATTATTTAAAAACACATCCTCAATTAAAATAGTAATAACTTATTTTTATAGTGGCTCATTTCAAAGATATTTTTATAACCTCTAGTGGTAATTCACTCAAAAGTATTTGGAGAATACCAAAAAAATGTCAATTAAAATTTTAAGATAGTTGTAAATTTTTACTAGCACATCCATTTAAGGTGTGGGTTTCATTTGCTATGAGACCCGAGTTCAATACCCTTAAGGTGTGTTTAGTTGCAGATACTCTTCATTTGATCCTAAATTGTACATATCTTTGAAAGCCATGTGACTTCTTGCTATGAAGTTTCAAGTATTGAGTGTGAGGGGTGGATGATTTTTAATTTACTGTGAAGTTATCTAATAATAAACAAAGATGTCTACTCATGTGATGTCTACAATGTACATTTACATTAAATGCCATTGAAGATGGTATATAGGTTGTGCAACATTTACATTGAATGTTGTCGAGGGTGGTGTATAAATAATTCAATCTGAATTGCTTTCCTATCCAACATTCAATACTACCACCACAACATTCAATGCTACCTATCATTGTTTGTTTTATTAAATCCATATTTTCATACATTCATATTCAATACTGCCACCACAACATTCAATGCTACCTAACATTGTTTGTTTTATGAAATCCATATTTTCATACATTCATATCTAATTTCAAGGAGTCAAATTCAAACTACAAAGAGTATATCCAAGATGTCTATTTATAAAGGTCTCAATATATAAGATTTAATTAATATATTAAATATAAGCTTACAAGTATACATAAACACATTAATAATATTAATATGATTATTACTAATAACAGATGGACATATACAAATATTTTCAAATAATCAATATCATATATTTGTATAAATAATTACATAAACAAAATTTACACAAAACTTTATTATTAATCAATAAAATTATATTAATATTAACACAAATATTATATTATAATTTTATATTAATATTAATACAAATATTATACTATAATATTATATTAATATTAATACAAATATTATACTATAATATTATATTAATATTTGTATTGACTTGTATTAACAAATTCCATATAACACTTTATTATTATTATTAGTGAATAAAGATATATTAATATTAATATAAATATTATACTATAATGTTTCAACATTTATATAATTATAATATTAAATATTATGTTGTTACATAAAAATAAATAAATTATAATTATTAGACATTAATATTAATATAAAGTATATTATATAATATTATTATGAAAATAAAGTGTATTATATTATCAATATACTTTATGTCACCTTCTAATATTTTCATTATGTTGTTACATAAAAATAAATAAATTATAATTATTAGACATTAATATTAATATAAAGTATATTATATAATATTATTAAATTATTATGAAAATAAAGTGTATTATATTATCAATATACTTTATGTCACCTTCTAATATTTTCTTAGGCTTATGTTTCAATGTAATATTTATGAATTACATCCCCTTATTGGAATGTGGGTACCACATTAATGTTCATCCATAGTGATCCATTCCTAAATATGGCACTGAGTTCACTATGGTTCACTAAGTTGATTATCATTAGTAATGGTTGACTATGGTTAAGGACGTTGATTGTCTTTAACCATGGTTTCTATGGTAATGTCACATTGCAATGTTCATCTTGGTTGAATGATGTCAAATTGCTACATTTCTCAATGGTTGTGTCACATTTTGATGTACATCTTCATTGTTTTTTGCTGAGTTGCATCATTCCTAAATGGTTATGTCACATTGTGACGTTCATTAAGCGTTATGTCACATTGCAAAGTTCATTTAGGGTTATGTCTCCTTGCAACATTACATTAGGTTTAATGTTGAATTTCATTGTGCCCCTTTCCTTTTGCATCCCTCTATTAGAATATGGGTGTTGGTTGTCACATGTGATTACAACTCACTATTCATAAACTTTGCATTGAGTTAGTTATGGTTTACCATGTTGATTATGGTTAGCAATCATTGTCTATGGTTGACCATGTTGATTATGGTTAGTAATGGATGACTACGATTAACCATGTTCATTGTGTTTAACCATTGTTTACTATTGTAATGTCGCATTGTAATGTTCATCTTGGTTAAATAATATTGAATTTCTACTTTTAGGTCAATAGTTGTGTCTCATTTCGATGTACATCATCATTGTCTTATGTCAAATTGCATCGTTCCTAAATGGTTGTCACATTGAGATGTTTATTTTGGGTTATGTCACCCTGTGGCATTCCTTTAGGGTTAATGTCGAATTGCATCATCCCCCCTTCCTTTTCGATCACCCCACTGGAATATGGGTGTGAAATTAAAGGTCATCCAAAATCAACCATTCAGAAACAACACACTGATTTAGTTATGGTTTACCATGTTGATTATGGTTAGTAATGGTTGACTATGGTTGACCATGTTGATTGCATTTAGCCGTGGTTTACTATGGTAATGTCACATTGTGATTTTAGTCTCAATTGCATAATGTTCAATTTCTACATTTGTCAATAGTTGTGTCACATTTCATTAGGTGTGGTTGGTAGTGAGTAACATTGTTATTGTTATTGAACATGAAATGAGTCTAAGCACAATAAATGGCATCTTAGTAAGAACTTAGATGACATCCATTTCTATGTTAATTACATGAAGCAATATAGTCTAAGAAAGAAAAAAAAGAAGCACACATCTTATATATATATATATATATATATCCTATGATTGAGTGCTAATGCCTCAACATTCTCACGATTATCAAATTTATTTCCAATGAAAAGGGTTAGAAATGGAGCATTATATGGCGAGTTCAACCACAAGTGAAATATATCTATCCATATACATTGTAATTTTCCATCACTATAAGGTAAGGTGTTTAAGGATTTAGTTACATCTCATTGGAGATAGTATTGTTCCCTCAATATTCCCATAATGAAAAGTAGGAGCCCGTTTCATTTTTTCAAATTTCCACCTCTAGACATGTCCTAGTAACTCAAGGTTGGCATGTGAAGTCTTATTGTTGTCAAATCTTGAGCAATAATTAGTTCTTTCCAAAGTACTTGGAACTAGTCCTAGGAATGTTTACAAAGTGGGGTGTGTCGAACTTTTTTGTATGTGAATTATGAAGTGAAGATGAGCACTTCTTGTGCATTTCTTCGTATCAATGAATTATGAACTAATTACCAACATCTTAGAATTATGAACTAACTACCAACATCTTAGTATTTTTTTAATGCTTTGTTTTTTGTCATGATTTAATATACAATTTTAATAAGAGAAACAAAAATCATATAATGGTGGGTGAGTGCAAGCTAATGATGGTCTCTCATGATGCGTTAATGGCTATGCAAACTTTGAGAAACAACAATCTATTAACTTGGAGGGATTATTCAAGGAATTTTTACAATGAATTTGAATATGGTGTAAGAATATGAAACCTAGGAAATTGAATTAGTTTTCCCAATATACAACTTTTATTCATAGAAATTGTGAATAATTATGTCAAATTTGATTTTTTTATAACAATGGTATCTTATTTTTCCAACAAAATATAAGGTAGTGTTGAGTACCTTAACAATGGAATTTCATTCCAAAAATTTGTATAGTTGTAGAGAACCCGTTTTTCTTGTGTTGTGTATTTTTTGGAATTTTTTCATATTAATTTTATAAAAAAAAAATTCTAGATCGTAGATATCAATCTCCTCTATTTTCTCATATACCTCATTCAAGAAATGGTTAAGCCGAAAAAATGTTATAGAAGAAATAATAGATATAGGTATTCTTGGATTTTGATATATGCGAAGACAAAAATAGATTAAAAATAGTAAACATTATTAAAAAAAAATTTAAATTGTATATTTGGAATCTACAAAGCCAACTCTATATGTGTCTATAGTATTGTCATTAACTGAATTGTGTATCCTATAGAAAAATAACGTCAAAAACATAGATATGGAGAGGAATTCATAAAACTAGAGATTTTTATGTATTTGCAGATCGAACCACTAGGTTTGTTATCCTGAACCTGAATCCAAGGAAACCAACTCAGGAAACATGTATGCTAGAGTTGTCACTCCTGCTCGGAAAAAAAATGAAATTCAATTAACACACATGTGCTTTAAGAATGCGCGCACATTATTAACAACAGGAACGTGCGTACGTTCCTGTTAATAGAAATAATCTCTCTCTCTCTCTCTCTCTCTCTCTCTCCACCCTCCTCTGCCCCCCTATCCCTCCCTCCCTCCCTCTATATTGCTCTCATTCTCTCTGACCTCACTCTCCCTATCGCTAACTTAATCTCTCCCCCCTCTCTCTCCATATCATTCTCTCTCTTCCCCCTCTTCCCTTCTCTCCACGTGACCCTCTTCCCCCCCTCTCTCTCCCCCATTGTCCCCCTGATCTCTCTCTACCCCAGCGACTCTCTTTGTCTTCTCTATTTAAATTCCTCTCTCTCTCTCTCTCTCTCTGTGTGTGTGTGTGTTGGTCGATCTCCCCCCTCCCTCCTCTTTCCCCCACTTTTCCCCTCTCTTTCTCTCTCTCTCCCCTATCCCCCCTTTTCACTCTTATCTCTCTCTATCTCCCTCTTCCCCCCTCCCTCTCTGCATTCCATCTCGTCTCTCTCTCTCTCTCTCTCTCTCTCTCTTGCATCTACCTCTCCCCTCCTATGTATCCCATCCCTCTCTCTTTTTTTTTTTATCCCATCTCTCACCCCTCCCAAAATATCTCTCTCTCTCCTTTTTTTTTTTTTTTTTCTCTCTATCCCTCTCTCTTGTTGACCTCTCTCTCTATCACTATTTCTCACATTCTATATCCCCTCCTATTTCTCTCCTTTTCCTTCTCACCTCTCCCTATGTCTCTCCCCACTCTCCTCCCACTCTCACCCCTCCCTCTTTCTCTTTCTCCCTCACCCCCATTGACCCCTCTCTCCCTCACCCCCATTTCCACACTCTGTATCCTCCTTTTTCCCTTCCCTTCCTCTCTCTCTCTCCTCGCCCTCCTTCTCCTCGCCACTCTCTACCTCTCTATCTCCTGCATCCTTCTCCCTCTGCCACTCTCTACCTCTCTATCTCCCTCCATCTATTTCTCTTCCTTATCCCTCTCTCTTGCCTCCCCTCCCACTATTTATTATGATCTCTCTCTCTACCCCTCTCTCAGTTCCTCTTTATATACCCCTATTTCTCTCTCTACCCCCACTCTCTCCTCTATCATTATTTCCCTTTCTCATTATTTACCTCTCCCTATCTACCCAACTCCTCCTCCTCTCTCTCTCCCTTTCCATCCATCTCTCTCTCCCGCTCTAGACTCCTTTCTCTCTATCTCTCTCTATAACATCCCCATCCATCAACCGGTCTGGGAAACACCACTACTTAGCTCTAACTTAGCTATGATACCAAACTATAGAATCCCCAGCCCTCCACAGAGACCGGGTAATGTTACCACTGCAGAACATTCACATATAAATATATAACATGAATTTTTAATCTAAATAAAACACATAACAAAGAGGTATTTCTACCATATAGATTCAAATGTAATACACAGTAATTCCTATATGCAAATAATACATGATACCATTCCAACATCATAGGCATGCATAACATAAAATTAAGCACGTAAATTATACTTATATTTCAACTGGAATAACACCACCAATTGTGTAGAGACCTTCCACGAACCTCCCAACCTTAGATCACACTTCTCATCACTCTCAGCAGTAGGTCGCCCCCGAGCTGGGACTAAGATCCACCAAGCAAGGGAATCCTAGGCTAGGCAAGGTCAACAAGAAGACACACAGTTTGTGAGGAAGGATTCTCTCCCAGGAGCCACTTATGCCCACTGCTCACAGACTCTCATTCCCCACATGCTTATCCCACCCCAGGAGTATACACCTTCACTGTCACACTAGACATTCCCTCGACTGCTAAAACTACCTTGCCTTGGTCTTCAGAAATAGGACGGAGTGGAATTATCTGAGCTCTGTGGTAGCTACATGACCCCTTCCAAGAGTTCTCACTTCATCTGTGCACTCTCTCACCTGGAGAGAGTTGCTCAAAGGCCTGAAAACTTGCCTCTTTAACCATAACCACCTCCCTCACCTAGAGAGAGTGTTGCACACAGGCTTGACAACGTGTTTCTTCAGCTTCGTTCTAGCACAAGGAGGACAACAGTAAGGCTCAACAAGGAACATATGATGATAACAAATCAAACTCATCCAAGGGGTTGCATGGCCACAACAGCCCACAGTTATAACACACACGACATAGAAAATTACGATATGCTCAGGTTTCACACCAGATGTGGGTTGGCTTCACGGGTCTGATTTTTAGAGGTGCGTGGCTTATGTAGAGGTCCAACGCAGAGCTAAACGAAATTCACGGAGGATGCTTCAGCTTCTCAGGAAAACATCATAGGTTGTCCTCACGGTTTTTTGGTTTCAAAGATGCGTGAGGGTATGCATAGATGAGACACAAACGCCAAACATGATAAACAACAGATGAGAGAATGGAGGATGAACCCCCAACACAGCTGATGCTTTAGCCTTTAACTGCATCCACCTAGGTCGAAACTTGTCTTCCCGAGATGTATGTGTTCCCTTTTGCACATGCTACCCCTCCCAGGACTTAGGATAAAAACATGTCTTTTACATAGCTTTTGAATAATAATAAATTATTATTCTCAAGGACTTAAGCCCCTAAGCTTATCCCGTCTTTCAAACCTTTCATTCTTCTTTCCCTTACCCACCTTGTGGAATCTTAGTCCCCCATCACTCTTTCTTCATGGTCGGTCTACACGCAACGATGTTTATATTTTATTAATGGTATGCATAATTACATATACAAAATCAGGCTCCTGGCCTTTAACACCTAGGGTCTCCGGCCTAGTAAACACATAATCCCACCATATTATCAACACTCGGCTCACCAGCCTACAAAACATGTTTACAATTTATAAAGACAATTGGGGCTCGTCCTTGTGGATATTACAATCCCCTTCCATTATTTTTGCACTACCCGCAGTGCAACTCTTTACACAACATCAACAATATTTCCAAAATCTTCAAAGAGATGCATGTATTCTTCCTGCATTGCATCATCATGCTCCCATGTCACATCCTCAGGACCGTACCGGGTCCAATGGACCTTTACAAGCCCTATGGCTCGATTCCATAGTTGTTTTCTCTTCTGGTCCAATATGCGCTCTGGATGCACCTGCAAGACGCCTTCTTGCTCTACCTGAATCACATTCCAATCAATAACATGATTAGCATTGAGTATATATTTATTAAGCAATGAAACATGAAACACATTATGTACAGTCATGGATGCAGGTAATCCAAGCATATATGCAATGTATATATATGTATATACAACAAATTCTAATAACATTATAACCTGTATACAAGATACACAACATACAATAAATAAAGAATTGTAATTATATTTTGATTGAGAAGACTTCCATATCCACATGGTCTAGACCAAGGTACCAAACCTCGGCAACACTCCAAGCAATGGTCTCTCCTTCCCCACATTCATGTCCCACCCTAGGAGTGTGCACCTTCACTGTCACACAGTCCATCGGCTATTACACCTCCCTTTCCTTGGGCTTCAGCAACAGGCCGAACCGGAAGTCTTAGAGCATTGTGGCTCCCAGAGTTCCAAATGCCCTCAGATATTTCCAATCAGCATATTCCCCGAGCTACTCTTTGCATTCAAAATTCTAACTTTAATCAACATCATCTTGTCTGCATCACCCACATGCAGTTATCATGAGAAAACATAAAATAATTCATTTAGGAACTCCAATTAGTTCGAAAGGGAATGCAACTTTTATCCCCAAAACATGAAATTCTATTTCATAATTCATCTTGGTTGTTTCCATATTATGAATGAAACCGTCCTTGTGGTTTTCCACAGGCACCAAACTGCATACCATTTTTTTGCAATGTTTCATCTTACATACTACCAACAATTTTCAGTATTTCCTGTACATCACAATTCAATCGTAATATGTATAGAACCATATGTAGTGAAATCAGAATTTCCTGCGCCTAGCGATTCAATCACAATTACCCAACAATTTAATAAAATAGAACGACTCGTCATTCTATGCATATGGATGTTCACAGTAATATCTGTAAGTTGATTACTTCTTTTTTTGAACAAGAAAATTTCCTATAGTCAATGCTCATGTGACTACTTGACTTGCAACTTTCCTATTGCAATGTCTAACAACTCCTGAAATGTCCTCATCTTCATGAGTTCACAACATTTCAGTTGTTAGAAACAATTATTTATATGCAATAATATATATGCAGGTACTTACAAACACATTCAATCAATGCATTTAGTATACAATTATATCACTTACTATGCATTAGTACAATTATCAATGCATACTTATTCAGTGCACCCCGCATTGAATTACATAATTCTCTTTATCTCAGTCATGTATCTCACCATCCATAAGTTGGAATTCTGGCCAATGTCAACACACATTCTCCACACACTTCCTATTGTCTTCCCAATTAATTGGATGTCTTCCTTTTCAACCTGAACACTACACCACGAATATAATTATGTGGTGTTCATTAGTGTTAGCAAAAAGGTTGCAGTCCAAGTTTTATTTAAAGGTAGGAAGCTTTTAGTACCTGTGTGGCTCATAACATTTCCATATCCATACCTTGTCATATCCAACCAGGTCATGGTCTCATACATGACTAGCTTACTGGCATTCATTCTTATAACCAGTTCTTATCTTTTAATTCTTTCGTTATTACCCCATAACCAAATTAACATGGCATTCTACTATGTTAGTTTGTGCATTCAGAAACTAAAAAGATTTGAATTAATACAAGCCTCCATCATTTACCACATCCAGTGGTATACATTCAATAATATAATCATGTGATTTTATAAAATAACTCTAGCTGAGGAAATTCTTACCTAAATTTTCTTTCAGCAATTACGCAAAAAGAGTAATAAAAAATCATACCTGCATGGCTGCCATTAATAAATTTTATACTACCTGAAAGTCTGATAGCAGTAGAAGCTTTCATGCTTCTTTATCAAACTTATAACCAGAACTTCAGCTCTTTGTTGCTTCTTTTCTTATGCAACAACATCACCAAAAACACTTCCAAACACACAAGCATTCTTTCCTTTGGCTGACCAAACAAGCTATAACAGACTTGTTGCCACAGAAATTGCAACAACTTCTTTCTCCCTATAAAAATTTTCCTTGTTGATCCCAGAAGTCTACAATTCTTCTTGGATTCCTGAATCTTCCTGTGCCCTTACTGTGATCACTATACATGACTATTTCTACCCTGATCACTTTCGACGCAGTGCCCCTACCTCAGCGGGGTTTGCTGACCTCCCGGTCAAAGGATCTTTCCAAACTTCTAAGTTGCATTGACTCTTAGAGCTCATGATTGAACCCAAAACCATTATACACAGGCCCCCTTTTCTCCTTTAGGCGCAGGTCTTGACAGACCCGTGGGCTATTCCTGCGCGCTTCCAAAACTCTAAGTTTCAGGTGCTAGACCCTTTTTCATTAGCCCTTTCCTTCATAAGACCCTGGGATATGACCTAATGGAAAAATATTATAGGCCAACCCTCTTTTCTCCCTGCAATTCACCTCCAGCTTCCACGCATCCCTTTGTTAAAAGCATGGTATAAATTGTGGCCCACTGTCAGATTTTTAACATCAGAGCAAGTTTTGGCCCCACAATCCATCTCGTTTGTCGATCTCCAATCCCTTGGTGATGCTCTGTGATCAATGACCACTATCTATCCTCCTTCCACACGCGATCTGTCGACACATAGCTCCCTTCCAAATCAACGACTACGGTTGATTCCGACTCTCCGACCCTTGGGAGTTTCAACTCTCAACTTTTTGGTTTTCCCATATGGAAATCTTCCGTAGTGGAAGATCTACTAACACCTATCACTTCATATGTGTGGCTATGATTTTATCCATGAGTCCCACCTTCGGGAGTTTTAGTTCTCAAAATCTCATTTCTTCTGGAGAGATTTCTTCGAAATGGAAGATCATTTGCATGTGTCCTGCTCAATCAATGGTTCTGCTCCCGCTTCAGGACCTTGGCATCCTCAATCAGATCGATGGTCCTTCTTCTCCCTCCTCAATCAATGATCGATATCTCCTTCAGGAATTTGACGCTTTCATCCTCTGCTTTCCTCTGGAGTGCTCCATACCCGAAGTTCCAGATCTGGCGCCACGCGTCCACTTTTAGCTCAACGACCGAGATTTACTTCGACTGATTCTCCTCCTCCTTGTCCACAAAATTACAAAGTTGTGGATCTTATGCCACCTGTCCTCCTTGACGATGGATGGTCCCAAATCACTTCGAGACTTCGAGACTTTGACAAGTCCACTACTCCTGCACACACAAGGGTTAAGTCTCGTGCGCTTACCTCGGGATCCAACGGTTGCTAGTCCTTTGCACTCAGACCTAATGGATGGGATCGGTTCCTCTCATTTTCACTTCCTTTTCTCCGCTAGATGCCGATATAACGGTCCAGGATCCTCCCCACAACTGATTTTATGGTTCTTATAGCTCCTCCTCCTAAGATTTTGACTTCTTCCACCTTGGAAGATTTTGTTAGTGTTCAAAGGCTTCGGCCTTTGACCTTTCTCCCTCGAGTCTGCCTCTGGGATCTCATCTTTGCTCTCGTAAGTGTTATATCTTATGAGCTTTAGGACTTAGAATGATTCCATCTCCCATGCACTCATTGTGTTATATCTTATGATATTTTTTATTTACTCAGTCTTCTAAGGGTCTCGTCCCTTCTATTTCCTTTCAAAGGAAAACTTCGTGCCCTCATGTTAACATTCTACTCAAAGCACACCTTGCTGATCATATATTCGACAGAGTGTTCAAAAACTCTATGAGTATCTTCCTCTGATACTCTTCTCCCTGAACTTGATAAAGAGTTATCTCTGTGCACACTTTCACTCTCTTGATGCCCACCTAGAAGAGCCCTACAGAGTTCTCAGTGACTCTATCTCTCTCTGAACTCAACACAGAGTTCTTCCTGTGCAATCCTTACACTTCTGCTGATGAAGGTTCAACGATATCTCTTCTGAGATTCCCTAAGGTTAACTTACCTCTGTTAATGCACTCCTTGCGGACAATGTACAATGCTTGCACTCGAAAACTCAATGAAGAGAAATAATTGAAACTTATTCAATACTTCACCCGTTTACACATTCAAGCCAATCTGATTTAAGAAAACGTTCAGATTTCATTTTCTTTCCGAGCTCTTCTCTTCTCTATAATAATTTTTAGGCACTAGCCCCTTTCTCTCAGTCCCCAACCCATACGACCATGGGTCATGACCAAGCACTAGATCAATAAGCACTTACTCGGGCCTTTGAACTTCGGCTTTAGAATATTTTCAAAGAACAAAACAACAATCTCTCGGAGTTCAGATTACCAAACTCGTGAAGTAGGGCAGATCAACCATCCATGTCTACTCAACATTCGATGACTAACGCTCACTATGGAACCTCAGGTGTCTGAGTTCCAGGTCTTCGGGACTTTGGAGCTTTGGAGAATCCCGCATCCACACATCTGAACTATTAATCTATGGACATTCCCAATCATCCTTGGTGATGCCATTACGTCACATCACTTAAGTTTTCCAATTGTGGGGCATGCAGTAGTGGTTTGGAGTAACCCGCCTTTCATCCCTCAATTATTCTGACGTTGACACGTAACCCCTCGGTGAAACCGTGGTTTGGATTGCAGGACCGCCTTAGAGAATTAACTCCCGTGCAACTTGGGCCCCCGCAATGCCTCCTGGCCATTGATCTTGATGTATCATGACCAATGCCAATGTGGGTCATCCGAACTTTAACTACATTACGTAACCTTGGCCCCACTAGCCATGCTCATACAGAAAGCCACATGGTGGAATACTAGTGGCTGATACGTGGCCCATTCAGATGGGTGACACACATCTCGTTCCAAATTCCATTTCAACCTTCCATGGGTTTGAAACCCACTGAAATGTGTCACACATCCCATGTGTCCATGTCCATCCAAGTGACATCATCATGACTCACTACTTCGGCTCTTCGGGAGCTTTCACCCTTTACTATTGCGTTTGACCTTTTAACATTGGCTTGATCCAATGATCAAGCTCTCCTCTCCAAATCTATAGTGTAGATCCACTTCAGAGCTTTGGGCTTCAACCCTTCTCTTGTTTCTAGCATCAGACTTCACTGAAGTCATAAGTCCATAGGGCTTCCGAGTTAACCCTTCTGCACCTTCCCCAGATCTGACGGTCGTAAAGGATTTCCCTTCCTTCCGAACAGATCCTACGGCATAGAACAAACTTTGTTACTCTACGGATTTCCAAACGAATTCAGGTCTAACTACCTCGCAACATTACCAGATCTGACGGTCGTGAAGGATTCCTCTTCTCCTGAACATATCCTAAGGTCCACATTACTCTGCGGCCCAACACTACTCCTGTCGTGGTTTTACAATACCACTACTCCTCCTGAGCTTCGTAACACGGCCAAGGTAACTTCTTAGCACTCAGGAATGTTTTGAGGTTGGAAATTGGTCCTCTAAACACAATTTCCTCTTGAAACCTTGGGTCCAATGACCACTTATCCAACCCATTCAGGATCAATGTTTGAAACCTTGGATCTGAAATTGAATTTTGTCCATTCCGACAACAATTCATTTCTGAAAATTTTTCTTCAACTACCACTAACATAGCCCATCCATGATCAATGTTGTAACCATGCTCTAATACCAATTTGTAACATCCCCAGTCATCAACTAGACTAAGAAATGCCACTACTCATCTCTGACTTAGCTACGATACCAAACTATAGCATCCTCAACCCTCCACAGAGACCAGGTAATGCTACCACTGTGAAACATTCACATATAAATATATAACATGCATTTTCAATCGAAATAAAACACATAACATAGAGTTACTGCTACCATACAAATTCAAATGTAATAGACAACAATTCATATACGCATTGAATACATGATAACATTCCAACATCACAGGCATGCATAACATAAAATTAAGCATGTAAATTATACTTATATTTCAACTGGAATAACACCACTAACTGCGTGCAGACCTTCCACGAACCTCCCAGCCTTAGAATGCACTGCTCATCACTCTCAATAGTAGGTCACCCCCGAGCTGGGACTAAGCTCCACCGGGAAAGGGAATCCTAGGTTTGGCAAGGTCAATAGGAAGACACACAGTTTATGAGGAAGGATTCTCTCCCAGGAGCCACTTATGCCCATTTCTCATAGAATCTCATTCCCCAAATGCCTATCCCACCCCAGGAGTATACACCTTCATTATCACACAAGACAGTCCTTTGACTACTAAACCTCCCTTTCCTTGGGCTTCAGCAACAGGCCAGACCAGAATTCTTCAAGCTTTGTGGTAGCTACAGGACCCCTTCTAGGAGTTATCACTTCCTCCGCACACTCTCTCACCTGGAGAGAGTCGCTCATAGGCCTAACAACCTGCCTCTTCAACCACAACCACCTCCCTCACCTGGAGAGAGTGTTGTACACAGGCCTGACAACCTGTTTATTTAGCTTCATTCCAGCACAAGGAGGGAAAATCAGTAGAAGAGCTCATGGACAGGAGTCCATGAAGGAGCTATCCAGAAGTAGGGATAATCAGTAGAGGAGCTCATGAACAGGAGTCCATGAATTTTTGTCAAGGGGAGTATGATGCAAGAGCATCGTGTCAAGCGCATAGAGGCGGGACCATTCAACACATGCGAGTTCTTCCAGAACTTCAACGTGGGTAGCTACAACAGATTTCGGGATCCACCTCCACTCAGCGCCAGAAGTCACCTTTTGAGGCACGCTTGAACTAGTGCTGAATTACCCTTTGAAGCAAAATTTTGAAATTGTAAACAGAGAGAAAGTTTCCACTTCGGCTCTGGAATGCGACCGATTTGAGATAGCGTAGGTTGAATTATAGAGTAGGAAAGTAGCCAGGGGGAAACCCTAGAAAAACATTTTGAGTTATGTAGAAGTTGGCACACTCAGTTAGGGGAGAGCAGAAGAGAATACAAAGAAAAATTAGCTGCAAGAGAGAATTGAGCATTGAAGTGGAATGCTACAAGTGTAACAAGGGGAGTATGATTGGGCACTTGTGAATATAACAGAATGGAAAATTGACCCAAATGTGTGATGTTTGGACTGTGTGCATTTTCATGTTATTTTCTATTTTCATGAACAAGTGGATGGAACTGTGAATTTTCCCAGTTTCAATTGTTTCTCTTCATTGGAAGCTCTGCAAGGTGTGCATCGAGCCAGAGAGGAACATCGTGGATCTGAGCTATTGAAATCCCTCAGACACAAGGAGTGCGTGGGAGATCGAAGTCTGAACCAGATGAAGCTAAAGAGGAATAACACTTTGGAAGTGTTATCGAGATCCAGGAACTCATTCCCTGGAGTAGGTGAAGACTGAGTCTTCAAATACTTAGAAAATTTTCTAAGTCGGAAGCAAGTAAAAGATCAAGAAGAAGAACATCGTCGAGTTTTGGATCGCATTGGAGAACCCCGCGGACCGTCCAATTTGAGGTAGGATCATAGGCTTTAACCCTGCATAGATCCAGGAAAGGAGATCTCAGGGATATGAATGGATGGTGGAGAGTCCTCGAGGAGAAGCACCGAAATCCTGCAAGTCGTTGGATAAGGTGGAGCTGCAAGGAGGATAGCGGCGAGGACTATCCATTTTGCAAACTCGGACATCGTGAGCTGGGAGGCAGTGTTCGTGGTGCTTCAAAATCCCGAGTGGTGAGATCGCGAGATAGCGAGGGTTGTCCATATTGCGAACTTGGATATCGCGAGCTGGGAGGTAGTGTTCATGGTGCTTCAAAATCTCGAGTCGCGAGATCATGAGACAGTGAGGGCTATCTGTTTCGTGAACTTGGATATCACAAGATGGGAGGCAGTGTTCGCGGTGCTTCAAAATCCCGAGTCGTGAGATCACGAGATAGCGAGGGTTGTCTGAAGGCGTTGGGACATTTTGGATTTTCGGCAACTGGAGATTCCAAGGAACAATGATACTCCTTGTGTCCTGATTTCACGAAACGCGAAATCCTGAAGGAACAAGCACCGAGACATTTCAGCATTTCGGTTACCGGAGATCCAAAAGGCAAAGGAGTGGGGAGCCTACATCACGATTCCCCGAATCGTGAAACCCCGAAAGCGCTCGGAGAAATAGCATGAGCGAGGGCCGCTGAGTCCTTTTCAACACTTCGGCGATCGATATTTCAAGAGTGAAGGAGTCGTGACATAGGGAGTCCCGACTCACGAATTCCCAAAAACCCAAAACACGAAAGGTGTGAAGTGTTAAGGGAAGAGTCCCTTTTCAACATTCCGGGAACCGGGTATTCAAGAGGCCAGGGGCCATGAAACAGAGGATCCTGATTCGCGAAATCGCGAAACTTTGAAGCATGAAAGGATTGTGGCTGAAGTCTTGGGTCATAGCCCAAGATCACTAGATAAGAAGAAGGGACCTGTGTGTTCATTTTTGAAGGGTTCCATCTTGGAATCAGAAGAGCCATTTCAGCTCCCGAACTAAAAGATCCTGACTGGGAGGTCACGCAGCCCTGAGGAGGGATAGGGGGTCTGCATCAGAATCATTGAGCATTGAAGTGGAATGCTACAAGTGTAACAACTTTGGACACATGGACTAAGATTGTAGAATGATAATCACTCTTGGAGAACCACAACATAACAACAACAATCACAGACAGGAACCTCAGAAAAGGACATGGATAAGAAAACATAATGAATACAACATTGAAGAATGCACACTCTCTCTACAAGCTAAGAAGAATAAACGTGGTTGGTATGTTGATAGTGGCTGTTGAAAACACATGACAGGTGATAGAGACATGTTTCTTACATTAAGAAAGGAGAGAGATGGACCAGTCTCCTTTGGAAATGATGATTCATCTAAAATCATTGGAAAAAGGCACAATCAGAATTGGGAACAAGAATACAAAGGAAAAAAATGTTCTACTAGTATAAGATATGAAACATAATATTCTAAGTGTGAGTCAAATGTGTGACCAAGGTCATAAAGTTACCTTCGATTCACAAAAGTGCGAGATAAGAAAAGAAGGTCCATGAAAATTGATTGCTACAACTGCGAGAACTACAAGCAACATATATGTGTTAAGTGAAATTGGAAATGAAAAGTGTTTTATGGGAAAGTAAGATGAAATTTGGCTATGGAACAAAAGGATGGGTCACATACATTTTGATAACCTTGTCAAAGTCAACAAAAGAGAAGCAGTTAGAGAAATGCCCTAGATCACAAAACCAACCAACACTTTATGCAAGCATTGTCAAAAAGGAAAGCAAACAAAGACCAGGTTCAAATCAAAGGAATATTCAACGAAAAGACACTGGAAATTGTGCATACTGATCTAGTTGGACCAACTACAACAAATGGTTTAAAAGGTGATAAATACTTTCGGTTATTAGTTGATGATTATACAATAATGACTACAGTTTGTTTTCTCAAGAATAAGTCATAAACTTTTGAAAACTTCAAGATCTACAAGGAAATGGTTGAAAATTTAATGGATTCAAAAATCAAATGCTTGAGATCTGATAATGGAGGAGAGTTCACTTCAAAAGAATTTATGGACTACTACAACATTCATGGAATAAAAAGACAATTATTTGCTGCTAGGACACCTCCAAAGAATGGAGTTGTTGAAAGAAAGAACATGATAGTATAGTAAATGGCTCGAACAATGTTAATGGATTCCAAATTGACAAATATTTTTTGGACACAGGCAGTGCATAAAATAGTTCACATTCAAAACAGAGTAATGCTAAAAAACAACACTAACAAAACTCCCTACGAGCTATGGAAAGGAAGACTAGCAAATGTGAAGAACTTCAGGGTTTTTGGAAGAAAATGCTACATCAAAAAAGAATATGGCAGAATGAGAAAGTTTGACTCTCGTGTGGACAAAGGAGTACTTGTTGGTTACTCAAGTACAAGAAAAACATACAAGTGTTACAACCTAAGATTGAAGAAAGTTGTGGAAAGCATCAACGTAACAATTGATGAAACAGGTAGACAAGAATTAAAGGAAGAAAAAAATGAATCAATGTAAAAATTTTACGAAGAAGAAACAAAAAAAGAAAAAGAAGGGGGAGATAAAAAGGATCCGACAGAAGCATAAGAGAAAGTTCAGCAAGTGTCTTTAAAGACACCTAGTAGACGAGTACAGAAGAATCATCCTTCATATTAGATTATCGAAAACAAAGATGCAGGAGTTGAGACTAGAAGAAGAATGTGTTCACTAGAACAAACACACCTAACACTCACATCTATGATTGAACCAACCTGTTTTGAAGAGGCAAGCAAGGATGAATTTTGGAATAAGGCCATGGATGAAGAATTAGATCAAATAGAGAAAAATGACACTTGAGAATTGGTTCCAAGACCAAAGGATAAGAATGTCATCGACACAAAGTGGGTATACAGGAATAAATTTAATGAATATGGGTAGGTTACAAGGAACAAAGCTAGATTGGTATGTAAAGGATATGCACAGGTTGAAGGAATCGACTTTGAAGAGACATTTTCCCCAGTTACCAGAAATGAAGCAATCCGATTTCTTTTAACTTATGCATGATCCAAAAATATTAAAGTGTATCAGATAGACGTAAAATAATTTTTTCTGAATGGGGAACTTGAATAATAAGTCTACTTTGAACAACCAGAGGAATTTCAGTTGTCAGAGAACACCAATTATGTGTGTAAATTAAAGAAGGTCTTGTATGGCCTAAAACATGCTCCTAGATCATGGTACTCTAGATTGGATAAATATCTACATCATGCAGGGTTCAAAAAAGGAAGTGCAGACAACAACCTCTACATCAAGGTAAGTCAAGAGAGTATTTTATTAATTAAAGTTTATGTTGATGATATTATTTCTGGTAGTGATGATGACATATTAAGGCAGAAATTTGCAAAGGATATGGATAATGAATTTGAAATGTCATTACTTGGAGAACTATCATTCTTTCTAGGAATTCAGATACGTCAAAGCAACCAAGGAATTTGTATTTATCAAACCAAGTATATGAGATAAATGATAAAGAGGTTCGGAATAGAAGATTGCAAACCAATTATCACTCCCATTAAAAACAGTTGCATGTTGAGCAAAGATGACAATTCAAAGTCTACAGATCAGAGGAAATACAAGTCAATGATTGGTAGCCTACTATATGTGACAACATCTAGACCAGATGTAATGTAAGCAGTTGGATAGGTGGAATGATTTCAAGCAGCACCAAAGGAATCACATGTATTAGTAGTGAAGAGGATTTTCAGATATCTCAAAGGAACATAAGAGTTTGGATTATGGTATCCAAAAGGAAAGGATCTATCACTTATTGCCTACACATATGCAGATTGGGCAGTTTGTATTGATGACCGATGCAAGATACCAGATATATAAAATATGCAGAACAGAAACGAAATGCTAGAAATAACAGAATAACAATGAAATATCCAGCATAATCTTCACAATACGTAGAAATGATATACGAAATAGCAATAG
>SNQJ01S0019394.1:25796-36526 GCA_010110895.2 Picea sitchensis
GGCTATTTGACCAAGATTAGACTGTTTGGTCAAATTTATTCACTAGCTAACCTAATTACTTGGCTAAGATTAGACAGTTTAGCCAAGCTTATTCACTAATCCTAAATACTTAAATTTAAAAGAATTGGCCATGTTTAAACTGTATGGATCAATTCATTATCATTTCATGGGGCTTTATCCATTTTCTTTTATGCCCTCTTTTTATTTTTCTCATTTTTTATTTCTTTTTATTTTCTTTTCCAGAATGCAATATTATCTGCAAGTCAAAAACACTAAAGGAACAAAATTACAATCAACAGTTGATCCTATAAATTATAGGGTTATAATAGTGGCTCCACCTAGGGATGGTACCCTCCTTGTGAGGTGCCAAGAATCATGTTTCTTGTTGTCTTGAAAAATTTCCTCTAGAGCTTCTTCTGCTATCTGACTTGCTTTATTTTGAAGATTTTGATGACATTATTCAGTGTCTTAGGGCCTTCTCTGCGGGCTTCAAACATTTGAACAAAAGGACCTACACACAAACTGCATATAAAATAAATGATATGTACAATGGAAAAGGAATGGTGATCTCTCTATTGAGGCAAAAGATAATGCTTTAGCATCCTGCCATTTACATGTCCCCCTAGCAGGTCTAATCCATCATTATTATTAAGCAGGAAAACATTATTTCCTTTGTAGGCCTGAATGGTGTAAGGACCCTTCCACAAGCTATCAAACTTTCCACGTTTACCTTTATATTATCTTATGGAGTCCCATTTCAAAACTAGATCACCCAATTCAAAGTTATCCTCTTTGGTTCTCTTCTCATAAATATTTTTTATATTTTCCTGGATCACTTGAGTTCTATGGTACACTTCTTCTCTGGATTGTTGTAACTAAATCATTTGATTGATTCTTCGTTGAATATCATTAGGTTCTGCCTGAGCTTCCTACAATAATTTCATAACTAGAACTCCCAGAGAAGGAGGAAAAATCGCCTCAGTGCCATATACTAGTTGATATGGAGACATACCAATTGATCTTTTATTACTCAGTCTATCTGCCCATAGTGCAAAAACCAATTTATTATGCCAGGACTTCTTTTTTTCTTGTAATGTTTTCTTGAGGATATTCACTAGAATTTTGTTTGAGGACTCAAATAGCCCATTTCCTTGAGGGAAATAGGTTGTGGAATTCCCCAATGTAATGAGGTATTGGCTACAAAAATCTATGAGTTTTTTGTATCTGAAAGCCATTGTATTGTCAACTATAATTTTATTAGGGCACCCAAAACGAGATAAGATATTAGTTTATAAAATTTTTATGATAACAGAGTCAGTAGCATGTATGCATGGCACAACCTCGATCCATTTGGTGAAATAGTTCATGGCTGTGAGGATCCACTTGTGTTGGCCTAAAGAGGATGGGTGTATTTCTCCAATAAAGTCCAAACCCCATTGTTGGAAAGGGGCTTCAACTGATATGGGTTTCATGGGAAGAGGCAACAACTTATTTTTACCTTCGAAAACCTAACATTTATGACAAGAAGTAACTTTTTTATGAACATTAGCGAAAAATGTAGGCCAATAGAAACCAACTCTTAAGATTTTGTTGGTTGTGGTCTTCCAACTCAGATGTCTTCCATAATCTCCTACATGGAACTCCTGCAGAACTTTGTCAGCTTCGTCTTTCAATAGGCAATTAAGAAAAATACCACTAGGATCGTTCCAATAAAGATTAGCTTCTAGAATACAAAATTTTAATGCTTTCAGTTTGATAAATCTGGCTTTGGTATTAGTTAAACCAGGAGGAGCTTGTAAGTTTTGAAGTACAAAAATGAGGTCTGCATAACAGAGAGAGTTTAAGAATACCTCTTTTACCTTTGGAGTCACTTTCTCTTCCTGATCGTCAACTGCAGCCAAGAAATTGATATCTAGAGAATTACAATTTGATTCTGCCATTAGTTTGGCCAAACCGTGTCCTTTGATCAATTTAGTAGGCTTTATTTCAATGTCATATTCCAGAATGACCGCAATCCATTTCCCTCTTCTCCCATCTAGATTATCCTGAGTTGGGATATCTTTTACCACTGTGTTTGGAATGTGTGCAATTGTGTGAGAATGGAGAATATGGACTTTGAAATCCTTTATAGACTTTACCAGTGCAAAGGATTGTTTCTCCATAATATTATAATTCAACACAGTGTCTCTTAAAGCTTTGCTGAAAAACGCTATGGGTTGCTCGTACCCTTCACTATTTTTCTGCAACAATACTGCTGCTATAGTGTGCTCAGATGAAAAAGAGAAAAGATAAAAATCTTTGGTATAGTTTGGGCTGATCGGAACTGGAGCTTGGGCAAGTGCATGCTTTTCCTGTTCAAAAGACTACTTGGCTTCAGGGTTCCATTTGATTTTTGCATCCTTTTTCAACATGTTAGTGATGTTCATAAGAAGTTCGGCCAAGTTGGGTATAAACCTTCTAAGGAAATTTATTTTTCCTATGAATGATTGCAGTTCTTTTAAGTTCCTAGGGTGTTCCATCTTAGGAATGGATTCTATCCTACTTGGATCAATTTTGATTCCATCCTTGGAGATTATGTGTCCCAGTAACTTGCCTTCCTCTAATCCGAACAAAGACTTCTTTGGATTCAATGAAATCCTGAATTTTCTACATTTCTCAAACACGCGTCTGAGATGCTGCAAATTTTCTTCGTCAGATTGGGAGTATACAGTCACATCATCCAGATATATGACTATAAATCTTCCTAGTTTGCCCACAAAAGAAATATCCATTGCCCTTTGAAAAGTAGCACCAACATTCATCAAGCCAAAAGGCATCTTCACATACATGAAGGTTCCCCAAGGTGTGGTGAATGTTATCTTCTCTTGATCTTCTGGGTGAACCAGGACTTGGTTGTAACCTAAGAAACCGTCTAATAAAGAAATCCTACTAGACCCAACTACCTTTTGAAAAATATGGTCCACTTTGGGCAATGGGTAATTGTCTTTAAGAGAGACTTTGTTTAGATTTCTGAAATCTATGCAAAGTCTGATCTCACCGGTTTTCTTCCTAGTAGGAACTAGGTTAGAAACCCATTTGGAAAATCTCAAGGGGACTATGATTTTTGCATCATACCTCTTTTTGATTTATTTCTCTATCAGGGGAAGCAACTTGGGATTGATTCTCCTAAGTTTCCACCTGACTGGTTTGTGTTCTTGTTTTATGGTTATCTGATGCTGTATGATACTTGTGTCATAGGATTTTAAGTCCTCATCGCCAGAGGCAAAAACATCTATATATTCCTTAAAAAGTTCAATGTATTTTCTTTTTTGCTCCGGTGGCAGAGATTTAGAGAGTTTTATCATTTTGGGGTTTTCTTCTATTCCTATGTTGCACTCTTCAACCTCTTTACCACTAGCTTCAATTTTCGGTTTTTTGGCTACATCGTTAAAATCAAACAAGTCTTCCAACGGAACTAAACCTCTAGGTAACACATTATTTTTCAACTGCAGAATATCATAATCTACCTCATTTTCATTAAATTCCTCTGCATCTATTTTATTTACACTACCATTCCCAAAAACAGATTTATTTACAAATTCATCATCATTTTCTAAATCTATGTTTGTACATTCGAAATCATTCTTACATTGTAGAAAATCTTCGATCTAATCATCATTTCCAAATACCTGCCAATATGTGATGTTGTCAGGAATGGTTGGTCTGCACTTGTGAGTGGGACAGAAAGAGATTTTACAAGTAGTTGTTGATGTAGCCAACCCATCTGCAAGTATATTTTGTCCCCTAGGCATTACCTGCAAGTCAATCTCAGCAAAGAATTGAAGAGCATCCAAAACAACATTCCTATAGGCTCTAAGTCTGGGATGTTTTGATGCATACTCACCTTTGATTTGCTTGATAATAAATTCAGAATCACCCCTTACCATTATCTCTTTGGCACCAACTTTCTTCAATATTTTCAGGCCAAGCATCAAAGCTTCGTACTCGGCTCTGTTGTTAGTGCATTGGAAGTTCAATTTGTAGGAATGGCTCTCTGAATATCTTGATCTGTGATTATGTAACCAAACTCCAGCTTCGGCTCCCTCTTTGCTCATTGCACCATCGAAGTCCATGCTCCAAAAATCTGTTGGAAGTTCCTCACTTTCCACAGTTTCGACCTCTCTTGCCTCAATGATTTCTTTATTTTCTTTTGGATCAGTTGTGTCACTTTCCAGTTGGGCAATTTGTCCTTCCAGGTCACCGTCATTATATAATATGAAAGAATCCAGGTCAGAGTATGTTGAGTACAGGGGGTAATTATGAGGTTTTTCTTGACTACTGACCATGTATTTCATCAAAGTTTCCTTGTATAGTCTTCTTTGTTGTCCAAAGACTGAAACAATGACATAAGACATGTCTAACTGCAGAGTTTCTCTTAGCTTAGCTCCCCATGACCTTGATAGTAGCATACCATATTTTTGGGGAATATCTGCAACTACTATATCCATTACCATAGTCTTTATTGGGATTTGGGCTAATGTAATGCATAAGTCTTTGATCAGGCCTATGAATTTGACTTTGCTGGAGTCGAAAGAATGAAAATCTTTGTAGGGTCTGGTGACCTTGAGTCCCAACTTTTCCATCATGGCTTTGCGAATTGAGTTGTGAGAGACACCATAGTTTAGCATAGCGTTGTGTAATATCAGATGATGGATGTTTAGGCTGATGTAAAAAGGTGTGACGGTCCCATTATCAGTCTGACCATCTACTTCAAGACCAAACAGGAGCTTTGGTCAATCATCAAGAAGATTTTCTATGTCTGAATGATTTTCAGATCCAACATTCAAAGCATGAGTACCTATCTCAGGTTTGATGTTTAAAGATTTAATCACCTGCGACCTGTAAGAATTCTTGTTCATTAACTCGGAGAGGGGAATGTGAATTTTGAATTTAGCTAGTTCCCCTTCAAAGATGAATGCAGTGGAAACTTTGCTTAAGGTCTGTACTTCTGGTTTATCTGTTGGAACTCTATAGCCAGATGCCATTGGTTGGCTTGTTTGACTAATTGATGAAACTTTAGTCTGATTTTCTCCTTGTACAATCTCTGGAGATCTTGGTGTAGAAGATTCAACATTATTTCTGTCAAGGACTTTCTTGGGAGGGTTTTCTGAGGCCTAAATGGTTTCGACTATTTTCTTTGTTTCATTACCCTTCTTTGTTTTAGCAGTCTTATTTGGAGGGTTGTCATTTTCTCTCTTTATCCTCAGGTTATACTTCCTGTGTTCCTCCATAATAGCATTCTCAAAAGCCTCCTGTTCTTTTTCATCTGCTTCCTCATTTACCTCTATTTGTGAAAGAAGAAAAATCTTGTGCTCTTCCTGGGTGAGGAAAATGGATTCATCATCATGAACACCCATGAGGTTTATATGAGTGTCATTGAATTCCTCGAGTAACTCCTCCCCATCATCAACGTAATTCTCCTAGAGGGGTGTTATGATCTGCTAATCTGGCCCCCTCTGTTCTCTTTGATCCCTAAGATCTCTTTGCCGGATCTGGGGCAGATTTCTTCTAAAGTTTGGGTTCTGAATTGGAGGAGTAGCTTGGTTATCCCTGGGAGGATTTCTTTCAGCTATAGTAAGTCTCTTCATCATTTTCTCCATCGCTCTAGTTTAAGAGTCCAATTCAGCATCTGAAGAGGATGTAGAAGGTTCCTCTTTGATTTTGACCCTCCTCTTTGTTCTCTGTCTCACCCTTCTAGCTAGTAGGTTAGCCTCCATGCTTACTGCGCTTTTTTGCATGTCTTCTAGAGTAGTTGAACTTCTTTCCCTTAGCTGATATGACATATCAGCATCAAATACATATGGAAACTTAATTAGTGCTAAACCTTGAGGGGGTTTTATGTCAGCTGGGATGGCATTGTAAAGGTTATTGAACCTAGTGTAGTAATCCTGCACTGTTTCTCCCTGATTCCTCTTGATGTTTTCATACTCTGATAATATCTGGAGTGGATTTTTCTTAACCTCTCATCTGTCTAGAAAACTTCTCTTAAAAATGGAAAGGTCTGTTATCGAAGCAGGATGTAAGGCTTTAAACCACTTTTAACATCCCTAGTTAGGCTTTGTGCAAATAATATCATTTGTACATCAACTTCATCTACTTCCTACAGATCAAAATAATCATTCATTTTGTGAACATGTTTTTGTGCATTAATAGAACCAGTACTGTCATATTGAGGGAGTCTAGTTTGATAATCTTGAGGCATGGCATGCAAAGGAGCATCCAACACCAAGGGAGCATATCTTGTTTCCATAGCTGGTGGATGAGCTTGAACAGTAACTTGTATGATTGGAGGGGATGTAACAGATGCAGTGGAGGGTGAAGGGTTAGGGGGTGCATAGTGAATTGTTTGAGGTTTCACAGAGGCTGCAACAATTGTTAATGAAGAAAGTTCAACCGACTACTGGAAATGAGCTTTGTCCAAGGCTTGATCAAGATTTTCCACCAAATATTCTAATTTATCAAATTCCTGGAGAAAACGTTGATCAACGTATACCCTAGGTGAGAGAATTTCAAGAGTCTTAGGTTGCAGGATGGTTTGATCCAACACAATTTCACTTACAAAGCTCTCTAATTTTTTTCTAAAAAGGCTTTGTTCAAAAGGGATATCAAACTCAAGATCTTGAAGGGAAACCAATTTCTCTAGGAGGGAAGGAGATATTTGAAAGGGACTGTGACTTCCTAAACCTTCCGTAACGGTTTTCTTTCTGAGTAATTTCTCGGGATTGTCTATTGCAGTTGCAGGTTTTGGATCTGGATGAGATCTAGTAAAAATTCTTTTAGGAGCCAGAGTTCTAATTTTTATTTTATTTTTCTTTTAAGAAAAACTTAAATTAATTATACACAAATGTTAACAACCTCTGAACATTATCTCTTAATATATTTGGATTTTATGACTTGTTCAGAAATAAGGTTTTCTTTGTATAGAAAAAAAATTGTAGGATTGGAAATCTGTTCAGACTTCCCCAGTGGAGTCGCCAATTATGTTGGCACTCTGTAAATTCCCAGAGGTTGTAAATGGGCAGAATAAATTTACAAGAGGTAACCTTAACCAACCACTTCAAAACTGGGATCTATCCTTGCCAATTTCAAAGAGGGATCTCTCTGTAAGATTTAGATTTGTTTGGATTTTCAGATCTTAGACTAGTTAAAAAGAAAATCGAGTTGTTTGTTTGTTTTTTTTAATAAAATGGTTGAATGTAACTTACGCTTCCATTGGGCTATGGGTTATGTTTTATAAAAATGTATATCAAAGGACAATTTTTAGAACATTTGTTTTATAGGGCAAGGTAGTGCAACTGCTGGATTCTTTAGAAATAAAATGATGGATTGCTGAAAAGGTGAGATATCAGTTAAAACAAAGAAGCAATTAAGAATTTCTTCATTATAACATCATAAGGAAAACATTTAAATCTGTAAAAGATTAGGAACGAAGTACGCGATGGTAAATTCTACAACTTTAACTTCTTTTAAAGATTAAATTAGAAAAACAACATGATAACTGAGAAAGAAAACTTTTTACGAAGACAGAGGAAACTTCACCAATAGGTAACACGCAGGAATCTTGTGAAACGTCTCTTTGTATTACTGGAATAAACTCTTGATAAAAATTACAGTGATTACAGCTTGCTCGGACGTAAATATCAACCCTAAGTAGTTCAAAGTTTGAAGTATTTATAATTAAAATTACAAGCGACCCTATCATCAAAGATCAAGACATGGCAAATGTTAATTTTAACTATCTAGATAACAAGATACAAAAATATAGGAATTGATGATGATGCGTCGAATCTCTCATGTTGATTTTGGGGAAGACCGTTGGTGAGTCATTCATATGACTTTGACTACGCTGGATGTTGACTTGGACGAGACCTTTATCTTTACTCAATCAATTCACACAGCTCATCCCATATTTGTGTACCAGGGATGGTAACTTTCAATAGCCGGCGATAGATTTCATCCATCTCGGTATACTTAGCAAAAGTCAGCTTCGTGAGGAAAATGTACTTGATTTTGTGTTGTATGCTGAGGTTAGGCTGCAAAGTCTCCAAGAACGCTTTGCCTGTGATTCTTCCCTGTACCCCTGAGAACTTGGAACTGTCTTCAACTTTCAGGTTTTCAAGCTCTTCCTTGGTTTTTGAATTCAGAAACATGATGATCTCGTTAGCTTTCGAGGGAATTTCACTGAACTCTCCTCTTATCCTATCGATGGCCTGCCTACTCTTCAACACCAAATCATGTTGCTCGAACATGATTTGCACCATGGGCCAAATTTCGTTTATGGAGTTGGAGATATCTGTCCAGATATTTTCCTTAGCCTCTGCTAATGTCTTACCTGCCACTGTTTGTTTCTGAAGTTGTTGTATTTCCTTCTTGAGCTTCTCTAATACTTGTCTCTCAATCTTATATCTTGTTTGGTAGGAAGAATTGAGTTCTTGGAGACATTCAACCTCCATTTTAAGCCTATTGATCTATGTTCCTTGTAGAGTCATCTCCTCCATGGATTTTGCTAGCTCCATAGTTTTTTCCAATGCTGTCAATGGAGTTACCAATGGAATTTATGCTGTAGTGGTTGTTGGCACAACTTTTGTATTGAATTTCACAAGGGGAACTACACTCAATGGAATGACTTCCATTGGGGTTGATTGTTCCTTCTCTTTCAATAACCTTTCCAATTCTGCCTCCATTTCCTTTATCTGTGTGTTATGCTGCATGATTAGCTTCAACAATTCCTCTTTCTCGTCTTCTGCCTCAACTATTTCTTTAACTTGTGAATCCTCTGTTGGTGGCAATTTCAGCTGCTTTCTAAGAGATGCAATGTCAGTATTCTTTTTCTTTAACATCTCCTCTGCTGCTTTTACATTCGAGAGATCATACCCAATCTTTAGCACCAACTCCTCTAAGGATTTTACTTTGTTATCCTTTGCAAAAGAGGATATATTTTCCATATTCAATTGGGTCTGAACATTGTTTAGAGATACCTATAATTTTTCTTCCATAGAGGAAGCCTGTGCCAATGTGGAGAAAACCATTTCTCCAGTATGTATGTGCAAATCCATATGGTCAGTTGGATGGACTTGTTTGGTGTCAAAAACAATAGTTGACCTTTTGTAGTCAGTGATATATTTGGGTTGAGGCACTTGTGCTTCCAGAAATGCCAAATGCATTCTTCCTTTCTCTGTGTCAAAAAATGACAACAATCTATGTTGTGTTGTGGAGGTTTTCTTCCAGCACTGAATGTAGGTGTTCTTGGTCAGCATCTGGTTCTTCTTTTTAATCATATCATATTTTTTTGAAAATGTTCAGAGCTACAGATCCTTGTGGAGTTTGGGTGGTCACAACTATATCCATCTTCTTCTTTGAAGAAGAAGTGGACACCACCTGATGTTTTCCCTCAATCACTTTGGCAGAGTGGGGCTCTTCCTCACCAGACATGTGAGTAGTATGAGTGGTTTTGGATCTTTTGTTGTATACCTAAAAATCCTCTGTTGATACCTCAGTGACTGAAGGAGAGGCATCCCTTCTTGGCATTTTTTCCTTTGGTACTTGTGGAGTGGTAGTCTGTGAAATAGAGACTGAAGGAGATTCCCATTGTTCAGTATCTACCAAAGTATTTGCAGCCCACTCTATCTGGTTCACATACTTTTCAATTTATGGTTTGAGGGTGTGATCATAAGGTGAACTTTTGCTTTTGGATATCATCTTTGCAATGATCCCACTTCGATCATAAAGCCAAATGAAATTGGTGCTGAATTTCATTTCCTTTAATAGTTTATCTGCCTCTTCCCCGACAACTCGACTGTTGCAGATAAATGGTCTTATTTTCCCTTTAATCCTCATCTGTTGTTTTTTCTTCAAAGACACAAAATGAATGTCATCTGAGTTTATCATGTGACGAATATAATCCAGTGAAAATATTCGAACATGCACATACTTGGGCAATTTGTATGGAGCTAGTTCACACCCATACACTATGATCTCTATGTGATTCTGATATAGGAACCAGTCCCCAGTCTTTGCAAGATACGAAAGGTGCGGAACTCTTTGGATCTCCTCATTTATCCTTGGTTTTTGTCTTCCACTGAGCATGCTTACTATTGGGTGATAAAACAACTCGATGAAATTTTTGAAACAAAACTCAGTGGAGTTTCTTCTGAGAAACGACATCCATAAAGTTACCGCTTGCGGTTTTCCGTCCTTGTCCATTTTCTGCATCAGAAAGAAAAAATTGTCTTCTTGATAGAACATAAACATGTAGACCAGTATTCAAGAATACCAGACCATGCCTTTGTTGGTCACTATAATTGCTTAATTGATTCAAACAACCAAGTGATATGAATTGTTAACCCAGGGAAGTCTGTTATTTCAAAGATAACCACGCACTATATATGCTCAATTCCAAAAGCAACTTAGAGTTGTAGTAAAATAAACTATACTAATCACAATTGCCTTGCATGAACTGAAGTTCTGATTTAAATCACAGGAAAGCCACCTACCTATTGCAGATTTTAAAGATTAATCTAAAGAATCCTGGATTACATTAAAAATAACACTTGCAACAGGAAAGAACAACTATTCTGCAACCATAGAACATGACCCTTATCCTCAAACAGAGACTTCAGTGCTTGTTTCTGATTAACACTCTTTCATGAAAACAGTAATGCAGAGAAAATTAACTCTATCTAGCAGAGAAC